>ARYC01003927.1:0-35203 GCA_000711775.1 Oxytricha trifallax
CACCTAAGAATCAACCATTGTTGTTGCAATCCCAGCTCATATACAAAGTTAGTAGAGCCAGTGAGGTTTTCACTTAAATAATAGAAATTTAAATTTGAATTTAAACATGGCGGCTAACTTAAATCGCAAAGCAGTCTCTCTTGGCAGTGGATAATTTTAGCTAAACTTTGGCTAAATTAAGAAGCCAGAGATCATCTACATTGAAAAGGAACCAGAGCTTAAAGCTCTTGAGTTGGAATCAGAGGTGTTTGTTCTAGAAATAAATATCAGGAAGCAGAGAGCAGAGATGGGTATTTAAACGCTAATCGAAGATGTTGAGGAGTTAAAAGAACAGTTTATAGTAGAAAAGATTAAAGCAATATAATGTGATGAATGCTAAAATTTCTTCTCAACTGAGTCTAGCTTGAAGAGACACATCAAAGAGGTACACTCTGGTAGAGCTAAGATCTATTTCAAGCATGATAAAGTCGATGGGAGATATTAATACACAACTTGTATGAAGTCCTATAGCCATTCAGCAAAAGTGAAGAAACATATGCAAAAGCATCACTTAAGCGAGTTCTTGATTCAAGATAAAGAAACTTAAAAGCTTATACCTGCCAAGAGAAAATCAAATACTATTGAGTCATAAAGAGATTAACAGGAGAGACTCAAGAGATAGAGGCTGCATGAATTGATGAATCAACCGGTAGGCAACACTATATTAGCATGCTTCTAAACCAAAGCTTTGAACATACCTGCATGAAATGCAATTGATATTAGCAGTTGTATTGATAACTATTTGCAAATAAGTGTTCCTGCAAAACCAACACTTATTGTAATTGATGACTATGCATACAAGGTGTATCCTTACAGCTATCTACTTAAGAATGAGCAGTACCAAAATGAGTTTGTTAACGAATACATGATTCTTAGAGAGGCTTAGAGAAGAGATTGCAAGAACTTGCTTAAGCTAAATGGTGTCATTTTAAGCTACGGTTATATCGCATTAAGGCTTAAGAAATATGAAATGACTCTGAGAGAATATCTGAATCATAACAGATACCCAGATGATTTGAATAAAATACTATCAGATATGATATAAGGTGTCAAGGAGTTGCATGAACTTGGATATGTTCATAGAGATTTGAAGCCAGGAAAATGTTATGATAAACCTCTGCCCTTTAGAAGTAGTTGTTATAGATTTCAATAGAGCATTAAGATAAGAGATAGTAACCTTAGCAAAGGTTCATGCGACACCTGGATACATCCCAATGAGAGAGAAATGGACTAATGGCTCTGTTTAGTGGGATGTATGGGCTATTAGAGCTATTATATTAGAGAGTGATATGGAAAGTATGGCTTACTTTGGTACAAAGTTTGAAAAATAATCAATCAGTTTAGCTTAAAAGCATATTAAGTAATAAAATGTATGCAAGGAAATAAAAAAGATAGTTGAGATGATAATAATTAGTGCTCCCTCTTATCCAGGTAAACATTGGATGACATACTTGTGCCACTTAAGAGAGCAAGATTCCAGAGATATAACAAAGACAAGCAAATAAAATTCGTTTGAATTAAGTACATAATACTCATTAAATATTCATTAAATTCACATAAAACCTGCGTTTTCTCTTCTAACCCCAATAAGACCCCAACTATACCCTACAAATCAAAGCACTTATAAACCTCACTAAGGGGTTTTGGGGTTTTGAATGTGGTGTTATATATATAAAGTTGATATCATTTTTGTTTTCACTAGTGGGTATTATGATTTGCGGCAAATGAAGTCTCATAAACATTTTGTGGATGTAAATACATTTATCAAATTTATGAAAAGTTTAAAACAGAAAAGAAAAAGAGAAAACTTTAATATATGTTTAGAGTTTTAATTAATAAGTATAGTAACTAGATTACTAGTAATTATTAATAAAAAATGGTTATAATTAAAATCTCATTAAATCTTAAACGATTCCACGTAATGACACAGCAGATTAAAAATAAGTTCTAGAACAAACTATAAAAGTGTATTATTATAATTCAAAAATAAAAATTTCTCTTATTCAACTATGCTGGAATAATTTAGATACAATCTTAGGAAATAATGCATTTTATTATATAAAAACTTAAGCGAAATCAGTTTTAAAAAAATAAAATAATTGGCTCAGATAATTTTATTTTAAATGTTTTCATTATCTATTTGTGACTAAGCTTCCTCATATTGAATTATAAGAGTTGAAAAGCGTTATTAATATAATATTAGCCCTCAATTTATAATTAAGAAATTAAGACTCATCAAAAATATCAAAAATTTAAACACAATATGCTTGTGTATAAAAATATCTCTGAAAAATGTTAAGATAGTGGTTAAATGAACGACTCAATTAGTGAATATCTTATTCAAATATACTAATTAAATCTCTAATAAAAATACCTGTGACATTTGCAAACTCTTTATAACCATAAATATACAAAATCTTATCGACACAAATCTACTCACAAAGCATCATCTTTATGTGGATGTGGGGTTTTGAATGCAGTAATTGAATAAAGCGTCTATATTCGAGTCTAAAAACCCAACTGTAACTGATCTATTACTGATAAGTCTTTGTCTGGTATACAGTGGAACAGCAGATAGACATGGCCCTCTATCTTAAATGTTTTGTAAAATTGAGACAGCATCTGGTGCAGATTAAGCACCTTCAGTATTCAGGAAATAAAGAGCAACAAAGAACATGCAATACACAAGAGAAAGTAGTAAAATCTTTATTATGTTTGCCACTTTTTACTTTGAAAATTACTAGTCAATTTACCTGTTAATCATAAATAGTTTTGATTATTGTAGAAATACACTTGAATTTGGAAAATTAATTCTAATTAAAATAATAATCATTCAAAATCTTGGCATTTAAAGTTAACCAATTCTAACTATATTTGTCTCGTTTGATAAAGAATTAAAATTAGCTGGACTTTATTACTGGCGGTACTAATTTATCTCATCCCTGGAGTAAGATAACTTCACTATACTTAAACGTCAATAAATCTATTAAATTATACCATCACATTAAAGTGAAGTTATCTTACTCCAGGGATGAGATAAATTAGTACCGCCAGTAATAAAGTCCAGCTAATTTTAATTCTCTATCAAATTAGACAAAGATCGTTAGAATTCGTAAACTTTAACTGTCACGATTTTGAATAATAATTATTTTAATTAGAATTAATTTTCCAAATTCAATTGTATTTCTACAATATTATTTCTATTGGAATTTAACAATTTCATCTTTTTACTAAACTGTCAATCCACTTTTTCCATTCTTTATAAAATAATAAATAATAATTATCTTAATTTTTGCTTGGATTAATTGCTTTTGAGATAATGATTGTTCTAAAATTGAATGCTCATTGTTTATTCTTTCCATTAAACACATAAATTTCAAAGTTATCATAAAAATATATGAATCTAGTTTTAAATATATTTAATTTAATGCTATTTATTATTTTTTTTCTTTTTTAAAAAATGTTTTTTGTTTTTTTTAAAATACTTTTTGAATTAGTAGACTATAAATCATATAATTCTAATTATTTTATTTATATACTTTATTATTATAAAAAATTTTCTATAATTACACATCAAAAGCTTTTTAAAATTAAGAAAATTATAATTCATATTTAAAATTTAATTCGTATTTTTACAATAAAAATATATAATAAATAAAAAATTATAATTGGCATTCAAAACCCCAAAACCCTTTCAGGAGTTTGATTTAGTTTTGATTGATAAAAGTAGACTATTAGTGCATACTTTATTAGGGTTTTAATAGGGTTTATTTAGGGGTTTTATGTTTAAATATTAGTAATTTAAGTGAGTATATGCGAGGTTTGGGGTCAGTTGATGACAGTGAGTATATAAATTTATTGTTTAAGTTGCGATATGGATGTCATGAATATAGTGAATAACTCAAGCCTGTTCTAAATTATACGTCTATAGCAAGGCTCCTCCATAAATCTCCAGCAACTGTGAGATCTCACTGTGTATTAGCATTGAATTTAAAGAGACAGCATCTTAATTCTAAGCCTAATAGACCCTTAAAAATTTAGCACGATCATATTGAATATCTTATTAATGATAAGACTCTTAAATACTGGGCTCATTTCTCTCTAGCCTAGAGGGCTGTGATGTTTCATCTTCAATTCCCTGAGCTTCACATATCTGCTTAATCGATAGCTTACATATTTAAAAAGATTGGAATATCTCACAAGACATTCAATCGCATTAAGAGAGTCATTGACTTTAATGTTCCATAAGACTAATTTAAATTATATATTCGATTAAATGCAGAGGTCTTAAGAGCATAATATAAAGTTCATACACGCAGATGAGGCAATATTTACATTCAATACCATTATATCAAGGTCTTGGTACAAGAGGTATAGTAATATAGAAGTTTATGACTAAAGGTTAAGATATAACTCATGCAATCCTTGGTGGAATCAGTGAAGATAGCTGACTAGAGACTTATGTTATCCACCCTCGGTCTATAAAGACTGAATAATATATTAAGTCCTTACAATAACTCAGAGACAAATACGCTGACTAAGAGATTATTCTGTTCGTTGATAACTTGTCAGTTCATAAAACTAAAGACTCAAGGAAGGAATATGAAAGGCTTAATATAACACCTGTATTTAATGTTCCTTATAGGCCTTAGTTCAATGGAATTGAATTGTATTGGGGGTTATTGAAAGGTCATTATAAGAAATTGCTGCTCTACCATCTGATGCATGATAAAGATAGATACAGTAGATTTTATTAAGAGTGCTGCCAAGAGAGTCAGCGATGAGAAAGCTAAAGTATGTATATAAATAAGTTTTATATTTAAACTAATGAATAAGTTTACATATTAAATTTGCCCGTAAAGGGATTTGGCTTCTCTTTCTTTTCTTCCTCTTAAGGCTTACTTAGGCCCATGTTTCTTCTCTTAGTGCCAGCCCCTGCATCTATGTTCATCTCGTCTGGGTTTTAGAAATCTTTAAAGAGTCTCTTACTCAATTCATGCTTTACTTGAGACTTTCTCTCTCTGTTTAATTTGCTGCACTCTTTCATCATGTATATAGCAGTACCAGGTTTTTCTATAAAGTTAGAGGACTAAGCTTACTTGAGATGAAAGGATGCTTTTGAAGTTCCTACAGTCAGGTATCACTTATTTCAATACCTTGCTTCTCTTTTTCTTCAAAAGAGAGATGCTGTATCGTTTCTAGTGAGCTTCTTAAATAACTTCATTTAAGTACTCAGGTTTTAGAGTTGCAAGAACACCAAAGAAGAAGTTTCTCTCTGGCAAATTATTAGAGAGCTGTAGCTTTGATTGAAGGTAGAGAGCTACGTCGGGATCACTCATAGCATCGTCATATAGGTTTGTCACTGATATTTCAGGGTAGTTAAGAATTTCAATCATCCTAATTTCATTAGACTTAAAAGCTTTTTTCTCTTCACTCAGTAAGGCTTTTAAGAATGAGATTTTAGTTCCCTCCTAAGTCGGCATGAACAATCCAACTATTATTGATTTAATAATCTTACTTAAGAACTTACCTTGCTATACCAAATATATATATAAAGGTCCTCTTTACTTCGAAATTTTCCTATTAAATCTTGAGATTAAATTCTCTTCATTGCATCATTCATAGAATCCATCTTGCTTCCCCTCTTTCTAGAAATATTTAAGAAATTTAAAATTATGGATATCCATTCTAAGTTTATTAAAATCTTACTACTAAATAGGGAGGACTTACTGGAGGTCAACCTTGAAAAGATATGTGGAAAAGCAGTGAAAAACTTGCTCCAAGTTTCACAGATTGATTTCCATTTTTATCAATCTATCTCCATTAAATTGCTCATAATAATGATTAATTATTTTAAGAGGTCCTCCAAATTAATTAGGAGCATATCAAATTTAAAAATGTTCAATAACTTTCCTTCCAAATTAAGGTATAACTTGATTTGGAGGACCTCCTAGTGTAACAAAACTTCATTAGGAGTATTTTAATACTAAAACGAATAAAATCCTCATAAAATATGTCAACTTACAGTCTTTTATGATTAATTAATTTTCTTTCCTCTCAGCAAAGAATGTACCAGAGTGTCTTATACACTACTATTATAGTTTATCAAGGTATATTTTATCATTATTATAATAAAATATATCAGCAAACTAAAATGAGCTCTAATCTTTTGAGAAGAGCGGCATTACTTGGATAAAGTCAATAAAAGTTATCATTCCAGCAACCAAGAAAAGTAGAGACCAGAGACGCTTGTACTTAGCGGGAGCCTACTTTTGACAACTTTTGACCAGTCTAGCTTTGAGATTCAAATATAAGTTAAGTAGGAGGTTATCAAAGAAGCTGTGCAAATTGAGGAGGAGGTTAAACAACCCGCCATAGAAAATTAATAAATACCAGCCAAAGTTGACTATTAATGCAAAGAATGCAATAAAGTTTTCACTTACGAGTCAACTTATAAGAGACACTTGAGAGATATACACAACGATATGCCAAGGTTATATCTCAAGCCATTTTAGCAAAAATAGCATAATTATAGGTAAATAAATTAATCTAATCAACTTTGCACATGTTTGAAATTAAAATTAAAATAAAATATATTTATTTAGGTACTCTACCGAAGATTTTTATATATAAATCTGTTTTGCGGTAGAGTACCTTAATTATATTAATTAAATTAAATAAATAAAATCAAATATTGCATTACTTTTTGCGGAAAATTCATTAAAAAATAAATAATTATTTTTTTAAAACAAATATAGTAACTTGTTGCTAATCTGGGCAACAATATTTTAAGAATTTGAACTTTTAATATATTATTTTTTTAATTTTAATTATTCTTATATATTTCATTTTAATTTAATGCATTTTGTGTAAAAAGTAATGCTGTATTTTAATTTATTTATTTTATTTCATTAATATAATTAAGGTACTCTACCGCAAAACAGGTTTATATATAAAAATCTGCGGTAGAGTACCTAAATAAATATATTTATTTTAATTTTAATTTCAAACATGTGCAAAGTTGATTAGATTAATTTATTTACCTATAATTATGCTATTTTTGCTAATTAAAAGAAAGATGGGAAGTATGTCTGTGAGTTTTGTGAGAAGCCATATTCTCATACTAGAGACCTTAAAGTGCACTTAAAGAAATATCACAATTAAAGTTTTGTCTTTATTCATGAACCTACAGGGAATAGATTCGTCTAAAAGATAAGATCAAGAAACCCAGTGGAGTTTCTTAGAGTTGAAGTCTAGAAGTAAGTTAAAATGAAGAAAGCAGTCAAGAACTTTCCAGTCTCTGATATCAATAATTTCATGGTTAAAATAGAGGCAAAAAAGATTCCCATGTTAAAATTATTGACTCAGATTCTTGCCAAGAAAGCTACCTCACTCTTAAAGATAAAATAGAGAAGCGAGTCATTACAGATGACTACTATGCTTACAAGATATATCCTTTCAATTACTTCTTGCTGATGACAAGTTCCAAATTGAATTTGCTAATGAGTATTATGCTCTTTAAAAGGCAAAGTTAAATGAATGCAGATATATTTCTAGCTTGATGCTATTTTACTTGGTAAAGATCATGTAGCCATCAGGCTTCCTTTAATTAAAATGACTTACAGAGTATTCTTATCTGACAATAGATGTCAGAGTTATGTTCATAGAGACTTAAAGCCAGAGAATATCATGATGAACTTTCAGCCTCTTAGAGTTAATATTATTGACTTCAACAGAGCTCAAAGAGTACAAGCCTCTGAATAAGGAAATGTATACGGCACTCCTGGATATTTCCCAGAGAGAGAGAACTGGATAGATGGAGATACTTAATTGGATAACTGAGCTCTAGCAGTAATAATAATAATAGAGAGCGACATGCCAAGAAACGATTACTTTAGCTTCAGGGGTGAGAAATATTATAAGCAGAGAATCAAGCAATATCTCGATAAAATAAAATAAATGTAGGTCTCAGAGAACTGCCACATGATTTTAAGCTTATGTTTGTGTGAAATATTAAAAAAAAAACTCGCTCGTTATACTCACTTAAAATACTAATATTTAAACATTTAACCCCTACATAAACCCTATTAAAACCATAATAAAGTATGCACTAATAGTCTACTTTTATCAATCAAAAACTCAATCAAACTACTGAAAGAGTTTTGGGGTTTTGATTTAAATACAATAAAAACTGAAATACTTAAAATATATTAGAATAATTTACTTTATAATATAATTTATTTAATAATAATATTTAACATTAAAAAAACTGATTTATCAATTGAAAGAATATAAGGTTTTATTGTAGTACTGTCTATCGATTGTAAATCTCTTTCAAAATTTCTATTTAGAATTAAACTATCGTTATTTTGTTGTTAGAGAGTTTCCTGTTATTACTGAGTATTAAGTTTGTTCACTTCTTCATCGGACTCTATTTCGTAATTAACAAAGTCTCTCTTTTTATTCTTATTCTAAGCCAAATCTTGCATAAATCTTTTTAACTTCTTTTCTGATTACTACGAAGATGTAATTTTGATTCTAGCTAACAGTTGAATAACACTTTTTCTGTTATTTATCATTTTAATTAAAACTGGAAAAAACACTATGCTACATAGCACTGATATAAATATTCCAGGTATTACTAAGTACAATAAGTTTTGTGATAGTTCATGAGAATTATTATGTATTATTTCTTATAGCAATGAACCACTCTAGTATAACACTCTACCAAGAATGTCAACAGAGTTGCTATCAACAAAATAGAAGTCTCTTTCGTTCTCTTTGAAATTATATTGCCCTAAAAGTTCTCTGTCTCTGAAGTAGCAATTACATTGATTTGAAGATTATGAGAGTAAAATTTACACTTTTGAAATTAACTGTTGCATACCTGGTACAAAAGTAAACTCAACTCCGTAAGACTTTCCAAGTTAATCTATGTTTTACAGCAGTATAGGCTCTTTTTAAAGTTTTAAAGAGTATAGTTGATTTTAGACGCTTTCATGTTATAGAATATAATCATTAATTTTGTTTGTAAGAGTCTTCATTATTTAAACTTTACTCTCAATAGAGTATAAAATTAATAGTTTCCTGTTGTTAACTAAAGTAGAACTCATTTGTGTTTAGTCTGTTTACAAAAGTATATACTCTCTTACATTTTTCCTAATTTCTACTAGTTCATAAAATGCTTGCCTTGTATTGTAATATTATTCAAAATCACTCATAAAATTCTTATGAGTAAGTTATGACATAATCATTATTCCAAGACTTAAGCCAAGAAAAGTTATGAAATAGGCTACGAACAGCTTTTAAAAAATACCAATTATTCTTGGAGCTTTTTTTATTTCATACTCACTCTTTAAATTGTTAATTTGCTTTAGATTTTTAGAATTCGAACTTGATGCGCTTGAAGCTGTCATAGTACCTTCCATATCTATTTAGTTTTTTAATTCATCTAAATTCTCACTTTACTCATCTTAAATTGAGTCGTTTTTAATATTCAATTTTTCTTTCTTTATCAAGGAAAAATAGAAGAATATATAAATTAATACTTAACTTTAACTAATGATTTTTTGAAACTAAATGAGAGAATATTTTATTAAAAATTCATCGTTTAAAAAAAGAAATAGATTTAATTTAATTTAGATTTTATATAAATAAATAAATTAATTTACTTATTTTATAAAAATTCTTAAAATTAAATTAAGACTCCAAAGTTGAAGTATTTATGATTGTTTAGATACCTCAAATCTCCCTTCAGATTAATTTTCATAGACCTCTATTTGAGAAAATTGAATCCTCTTTCATGATTGTTTCCACCAGAAATATTGAAGTTTATTGATCTTGTAAAAATAGATTCTTGTTCCAAATCTCCTAATGAGATATCAGAAGGAAGTGAAACTTTAAATAAGTAAATTATTATATGATAACTATATAATTGATATAGAGCTTGTTATACTAATATATTAAATACAAAGAATGTATTTTTTAACATAATATTTAATTATTTTGTACATTTTTAATGATTTATTCATAAAAATTAACTTTGTTTGGAAGAGTATCTTCATGAATAAATAAATTATTGTTGTACAAATAAATTTGATAAACTATATATGTATAGATTACATAATTAATAAATTAATCTGTAGTCGTTAATTTGACTAAACCAAGACGAAATGGTAATTTTTAACCTAATATTCCATATTAGCTCAATTTAAAAGTAGAAGTTCTTTGTTAATTTATAAAAAAGTGATTTATCAATTATAATTAAGGGTGTTTAATTAAGCTTGATTTTATATAAGAATAATATATCTTTTCATTTCTGTACTCCAATGTGAAAAAATAGGACATCCAATATTTTAATGCAGTTAATTTTTAATTTAACAATGGTGATTTAGACTGGTTTGGAAATAGTCAACTGCAAATAATTAAATTAATTAGTTATTTAATTTCCAATTTAAAATGTATTCCTACAATATAATATAAAAACTAATTCATAGGCACTATCTTTGCCCATATTTAGTTCATTCAAAATAAGTTCTGTTGTAACTCCGGTTTCGAAAGAGCTGTCTTTACTCAATTCGTCAAGTTAAGTGCACAACTAAAATATAAATTTCAATATATTTAAATTATATAATTACTCTTAGCTATTTAATAAACTAAAAGATATTTAAATCTGCATTTCTCAAATCATAAGAGTTGTTGAACTTTAAAAATCCTGACAAGTTAAATAAAATTATAATTAATATTTTAGTTTTGAGATCCGCATTAAATCTTTCCTTTCCAGTCAGTTAAAATGGTAAATATATCATTACTCTGCACATCTTAATCCTTTATAGCCATAGTCTCTGATTATTTAATATACGCAATAAGCATGAGTCCCTACACTTAATCGTAGAATGGCTAAACATAGAAATCTACTAGTATTATGAAGCCATTTTAATCCTTCATCCACAAATTCTTTTTTTAATTGATAAAATTTGATGACGTCCTTTCTTGGAAGAAGTGCTCGAGGCAAGCGTTATGAGACTACTCATCCATAACGCTTGGAAATAATATTGAAATATTTGCATTTTATAATTTTTCTAATTTATGTCTGGTCATCATTAATATTTCATTATTTACTTATGCGATTCTTCCCATACTCTTTTTGGAAGCTCTTAAAACAATAAAAACAAACAAAATATTTTTATTTAGATTAATTAAATTAATCCTTATTTTTAAGATTTTAATATGACATATATTGTAAATCCATAAATAAATTAAAAACTTAATTTGTTTAATTAAAAGCAAAATTTATTGTTAAAAAATCAATTTAAGGTTATACTATAATGTTTTAATTTAGAATTACTTATATAATTCAACAAAAGGCTAACTCTGAATTTGAATTTGAATTATTGATATTATTATGTTACAAAAAAAATCCTGATATTTCTAAAGTTATGCCAATTTTTAAAATATCATTCAGAAAAATAGTTAGAAAAAAATTCAATTAACTTCAAGGATCAAATTATTAAGTATTTTTCTCAGAAAATAAATAAAGGACTCTTAACTTTTATTTATCACCTATACAAATTTTAATAACATATTTTTAGAATTAAATCTGATTCAAAATAACCTTCATTTAATTAATTCGAAACTAAAAATTTAATTAAAGATAAATATTTATTTAAGAATTACTTGTAGAAGTAATATTGGTTACTTTTAGAAGAATTAAAAAAATTAAATGGATTTTATTATTTGCAGCACTAATTTATTACTTGTTAGAACCAGTTTATATTAGTTTATATTTAATTCGGCTAAATTGATAAAATATGTTCTCTAATAAAAGTAAAGTCAATTTGATCAAGAGATGAGATAATAAAGTGCAGCCAAAACAAAACAGAGAAGCAATAATATTCTATTTTTATATATCGTTAAGGACAATAAATTTTAATACATCTATATTTTACTACAACTAACTTGATTTTAAATATATTTAATTTTAAAAAATCTTTTAAAAATTGTGAATATCTCTATTTAAAATATCCAGATACTATGATATTTGAAAAATAGTATAAGTTTTTTATTATTATACATAGAAAAGTATTATGGAAAGCGAACTCATTTCTTAGAAAGATGATAATTAGTAAATAACCCTAAATTTAATTACTTTAATAATTAGAATATTTTAGGGATAGAATAGTACCTATCTTCTTATTTAAATCAAAGAGCTCATTTTGAAATTCAATAGATCTCAGATTTTAAATCCTTCTTTTCTAAATAGTCATGCTTAATTCATTTTGCTCTTTAAGGGAATCATTCTCATAATTCATAACATGCTTAAGAAATTTATAGTAGATAATTATGATATTATAATACGTGGGTTATAGCTCCCTGATTTATCTGTATACTTTATCAGCTTTTAACGAACTTTTTGAAATTTTCATACTTAACTAATGAAGCTTCTAGAAATCTAGATCTCTTTCCTTGTTTGCAATCATTCTCCAAAATAATTAGCAATCATTCACGGTTTGCTCTATAAAATAGTACATATTGCTTAGCTTCTTTTCGGTGCTTATAGACTTCTATATTTGAAGTATATCCAAACTTTATGAGCTTAAATTTCTGATTCTGTGGTTTACCTTATCAAATATGATTTTTTAATAGCAAAATATGGCAAATTGTTCTTATATATTAAGTTTAGTATTTTGCAAAGTTGAAATCAAGAAAAGAGCCTTTAGATCTTTCTCTAGGATATCTGTGACTATATAAGACTAGATAATTCTCATTCTATGTTAATGAAGATCTACAAATGATATTTCAAGCCAGTTTAATAGCAAATTCAGATAGAGAAGCTATTAGGGATTCTTTATTTTATTTAGCGAACCTTAATATTCCAAATATAGATCCCTCTTTTGATCTTTTTGGGAATGATCAACTTTTAACAGCTTCTCGTATTCTATTCCAGCTTTAGATAACTTAAATTCCAATAATTTTTCTTTGTGTTTGTCATCTTTAATATTTTTCATCATATTTTCAAAGGAGCAAATGCATTTCTTGTTTTGACAAATGTTTTTATGAGTCTTCATCAATCCAAATTAAAATAATACAATCCACTCAATATTAATTAATCTTAGAAGGTAAAGCCCATAATACATTCAAGCATCCGATAAGCGTAGATTTCTTTAGCAGGAATATTTTTAATTGCTAGAAAATTTGAATTTAGCTTATTGTTCCAGCTATTTTTCTTGAGTACATACACAAGGTTTGCTAGTCCAATATTCATTAGAAAAGCAACTAAAAAATCCCCATTTGTCATTTTAAAGCTTAAAGCATTAATCATAACACATAGGGCATAATTAAAAGCACAGATCGAAGTACCTGTGACCTCTATTTCTGAAAGAAACTTCGAGAAATTGTAAGACTGATTAAATCTTAAGTAGAGCTAGACGAGGTACATCAAACTTGCGCTTACAAACATAATAGACGTAATTGAGTCAGGGAGTGCTGAAAAGTATATCACATAGCCGAAATATTTAAGAAGTGGTTAAATTAAGGAAAAGGTCTTTTAATTTGATAATATTCCAGTCTCTCCGTTAATACCCATGAACTAGAAATTATAAATGTTCTCGATAAAATAAGAATTCAGCAAAAATGCTACAATGCCGAGTGAGGATACTATTGCAGAATCGACATTACTTCCTTTTAAGCATGTAAAATTATCTGTTGTGGTTGGGCAAAATATATTCACTGTTTAAGCTGCAATTATTAAAGTTAAGAAAGCAAAAATTTATTAAAAACTTCTGTACTTTAGAAATTCGACGAAAGTAGGTTTTAAATATTTTTTTTCAAGATGAATAAAGAAAAGGGAAAATATTAGTCATCTAAATTTACTTAAAATTCCAATATAAATTGATATTTTATTATATCTTTCTAGTTCTTTTATATATAATAAACTGATTGTATTATTAAAGTTGAGAAACAAGTATGGACTGAATACAAGACAATAATCATAATATTTATTTTCCATGACTGCCCCTTTCTCCTTGGTTTCTTAGGATTAGTTGTGAAAAGTATGATGAAAAAGTATATCAATCCAGTAACTAGAAACAAATTTAATCCATAATTAACCTCGTTGATGAATAAAGTCTCATTTACAAATCCAGTTAGATTTAGTTTTGTTATGAAAAGCATATAAATATGCGAGTCAGATTTATTTTAAATAGGATTTGTTAAAAATAGAATTATAATATTATTGAGACATAATGAACAGAGGAATAATTCTATCCTTAGTAGGCATGATCAGCGTGGCAAGTGCTCATGAAAATTGTTGGGAAGATGCTTATGGAAGAGGAGTCGGAAGAGTCATTCATTCATGCAAACCAGGCTTTGAAGAAAACGGGTTATTCATTATAGATAATATGAATGTTGATAGGAAGGACAAATATATATTTAACATTTAAAATTATTTTTTTAGAAATAATTTATAAAGATGGATATTTTTATTATAAGTAAATAAATACCAAAAACAGGAAAATAAAGATTGAATGCTTAATATTAGGGTAGTGGAGTGAAAAATAATTTTCATGTCCAAAATCAGGTAAATAATGTAATTTAAATAATTCAATTTTTTAAGTTAATTAACATGATTGTGTTACCCATTGTGTAAAGAAGGGTATTACGGAGTAGGGCCAGTTTGCTGGTAATATTGTCCATCTGGATTTACAGACACCGGAGTAGATTGCTTAAAGCCATCATCCTATGGTAGAGGAGTTGGCTATACATCAAGATCATCTTGTGATAATGACAACAAGGACACTGGTTGTGAAGAATGGGGATTGCTTTGGTACCCCAAATGTAGAGAAAGTTTTCATAACGCTGCTTGCTGTGTATGCTCTCCTGATTGCACTAATGGGTAAATTGACATTGGTGTCTCATGCTAGAAACTGACCTATGGAAGAGGCGTTGGGGAACCACTTGGGTGTTCAGCTAATGAAGAAGAGCAAGCTGCTTTGTGCTATACTCCTTGCAAAGCTGGATATGATGGTGTTGGCCCAGTCTGCTGGCAATAATGCCCAGCAACAATGCACACTTGTGGAGCACTATGTACTAAAGACGCTGATGGTTGCACTGACGAAGTGAAGGATATAGTAAGCAATGTTGTTGCAGTTGCTGTTGATGCTGCAATTGCAGCTGTAACTGGAAGCCCTTTAAATATCGTTGATATTATTGAGAAAGTAGGAAAAACCGCAATAGATCTCGCTAACTCAATATGTGATAAGCCAAGTGCTATATAATATATGCAAGGATTCTACCAATGAAACTATGATTAATAAAACTACTTGATAATTTTCAAATAGCAAAATAATTATTAATTTCATATAAAATCTTAAACATATCTATTTTTTTCTATCAATTTGCCAATTTTGGTTATGAAAAGTTCATCTTTCTAGTCTTAGAGATCAACTATCCTTAAGTAAACTATCAGAACAATGTTTGTTATATAGTCTATGCATAAACTATTTTTGCCCAATTAAATTTAATTTATTTAATAAAAAAATATCAGAAGAAAAGTTTAGCATTACTCCTGCTATCTATGGGTTGAAATGAATTATTGAGTGCTCGAAATAGAAGATATCACCACCCCCTTTATGATTAGATATTATGCTTTCTTTTATTTATTTTCTTATAATTTAATGGAAATATTAATTTTAAAATAGATTAAAATAATTTCAATAAACTTAAAAAAGTTCTACATGTTTGATAAATTTTTTATTATGATTATATTTGTAGGTATTATTTATTTTTATGATGCAAAAGATAAAATAGGTGAAGAATCGTTTAAAATACTAAATTATTTATTTTCAATATTTTTTATAGAAGGTATTGGGAAGCTAAGTTATCCCTCTAAAGTGCATTTCAAATATCAGATTGAATTTGAAGATTATCATAAAAATACAATATTGTTATGATATATTTTTAAATTGAATAACTTGAGTTTAAGGTTTTTCTTAAATTTGAGGAGTCTCGACTTATAGCTTGTTTTTTTCTTTGTCTCTGTCATTATTTTCTTAAACGGGATATTAGATTACGTTTAACAATTAAGTTTATATATTATTTAAAGTACGGAGAAGTATACCGAAATATTAATTTATAAAAATCTTAAGAGTAAATTTGACTTAAATAGAATAAATTATATAGCAAGTACTATAAGTATATTTAATTAATGTAAAACATATTTATTTATATTCCAAAGTTTTTCTGCAATTATAATATATTATTTTTACTTTTTACTTTTTCAACATCTAATCTAATTCATATTCATAATTAAACTTTTAATTTTGAGTGATGAGTTCTGAAGTAGTCATTATTTGAGCTCCTTTAGAATTAATAGTGTTCTACCATGAAACGAGGGAACCTGGTCTTAAGTGAGCATGTACAGTTGCTTGACTATTAGGCAAGTCTTTCATCTCTCCTTTTGATTGGACAACAAACTCATATAATTTACCTATTTGATTATTTAAAATTATTAAATTAAGGTTTAGCTGCGAAGTTAGATAGACTAACCCAGTTACCTTTAGGGAAGTAAGATTTGAAAGTTTTAACTCCATCAGCTTGTACCTCTAAGATTGGGCTGACTTTGATAGCTCCGCCTACCATAAAGGTGCTTGTAGTGTCATCATAGAGATTATCATCATCTGGGTAGTATGATAAAATGTAATTTAATAATATCACTCTAAAATGTTATAGTAGAAGAGTGGGTCAATGCATGAACCACCGTTTTAACTGACTTCAAAGAGGCAAGTGTACATGTGTCTTAGGTGATGGAATCTATCTCTGATTGATTGAAGAGCCCACTGCTTGTATTAGCCAGTAAGAAGGTATGGCTCTGATCTGTCACTTGCAGTGTCCTCAAAAGTAAGGTTTTAATGAGCTCTAGCTAATGGGTAGAAAGTTGCAAGTTGAATCCATCTAGCGCACATTTCATAATAATATAATTATAAGAAACTGAAAGAAACTGAGATTTAAATATATTATATTTAATATTTTGGCAGTATTACATTTTATTTTGATTGTTGATATTAATTTTGATTAATAATTATATAATTTTTCCTTGATTTCATCATCTTTAGTCTTTCCGAAGAAGCCGCACACGTCAGCACCAACATGGGGAAGACCAAACATGTTCATGTTCATCATGCCAGCAATTGAGTACCTCATGTACTCCCACTTTCTCCAATTATCACCGAGCCAGTGAGAAGCGTATCTGCCAGAAGAAGCGAATGTGCTTCTTGTCAAAATATATGGTCTTTCGTCTGGTCTCTTTGCTTCCATCTTAGTAACATGCTCGAAAGTTCTCTTTGCCATCATTAATCCGTACAAACTGTGAACATTTACAAATTAATGTTAGTAACTAGTAAAATTAATACATAGAATTAAATTATTGTAAGAGGTCTCACCAAGACTTGGGATTGTTGAGTTGAGGGAAAGAGTCATATAGTCAAAGTTTCCATTGTAAGGTCCTGGCTTTCCATCATCTGATTGAACATAACCTGGAATGAATGGGAGCGTAAAGGTGCTACCTACTGATTGATCCTTGAATTCATAGTACCAGTCAACAGTTTCACCATCATCAGACATTAATCTTTTCTTTGCCAAAGTTGGAGTTACTGGTTCAGCATCTTCTGGCTTAATCTCACCATGACCAAAAGTAGTTGGTTCGTTCATATCGATCCAGATAAATGATTCATAAAAAATGGAGAAATAATATTATTTATTTTATCTTTACCATCGTAATCAACTAAGTCTCTAAGTTTTTAAAGACCGTATGTCCAGAAATCAAGTGATTTGGGGTTGAACCAATCAATGAAAACAGCTTTATCTGGCCATACCTTTGAAATAATATTGTTATTGTAAGTCTTGCTCTTATACATGGATGATTTAATAAAGATATCCAACTCAGTGCTACCCTTTTGATAGACATCATCGTTGACATCATCAGCTGAAATAGCGGCATCTAAAATAACTACCAATTTTTAATTGGCATCATGAAGTCTCTTAGCTAACCCTTAGATATCTCCAAAGGCTTTGGTGTCAACTGAGAAATCTTTGTAACTCTTCATGTAAGGAATATCCAAATACATTGTTTCAAGAGGCATACCAGCAGCGAAATAGTTGTCGATAACTTCTTCAACCATATCTTGATTGATGTATTTCCATGAAGCTTGTTACCAACCGAGGGTCCAGAAAGGTGGAAGGTTTGGCTTTCCGAACATGCTTTGATATTATTGTACAATTGATTTTGCTGATCCGTGGACGAAGAAATATACTTCGATTTAACCTCCAATTGTGATGTTAAGCAAATTCATATTTTATTCATTTAAAATAATATTAAATCAATTTATTTTTATGTAACTCAAGATACTTGTTCCATCATCTTAATACTTAAGAACGGGTGATTAGGCATTAGAGTTTTAAATAATTAAAAACATAATTAGAATATACTGTAAGTTTCTGAAGAACATACCAATGTAATCACCTTAATTTTTATATTCATATAGAATTATTTATATAATATTTTTACCTTTGTTTTAGGTTTGAACGAGAACGAATGGATGAACACCGTATGTACCTTTTCTACCTGTGCCGTCATCTACTGGACTGTCAAGACCAATAGCCCACATAGTCCAGGTTCCCTCTTCAAGTTGGAAATCATGAACTCTTTCTCCGAAACCGTATACTCTTTGAGAAGGGAGTTAGAAGTCCATTTGAATAAACTTGTCCATAACCACAAGAGACTAGCCCTTTGTTGTGAGTAAGACGTTGTCTGGATTAACTGGGTCCTTGAAAGTGAATGAGAATGGATCTTATTCAAATTCAACTCCTATCATGTCTAGTCTCATGGTGTTGTCACCCTTTGGCTTTGGAACTGCTTGTTCAGGAATAGAAAATCTAGGTTTGTCATCATCAGTAATAACCAAATGAGCAACTCTCCATGATACAAGGTCAAATTAGAAATTGAGGTTCTTGATAAATAAGTTGTTGTCACCCTTTGGTATTCCTTTTGAGTCAATACCAAGTTTCTTAGTGCCATCCTTCAAAACAGGAATGACTCTATTTAAAGCTTGAATGTGAAGGTCATGATCGTAAGTGTCTGGTGCTTGAATCACACCGCTCATGTTTGATTGTAAGAATACAGATTTCTTAGTGCTGTATGGATTATAGTGAGGGTAGGTAAATGGATTATACGGGCTATCTTACTTCTTAAGTGTCAATGGCAATACTATGGCCAGAATAATGACAATAAGAATAAGCAGACCAATAATTCCGTACTTTATACGCTTTTTCTTTTTCAATTGATCTTTGTCAATTATACTACTGTAGTCTCTGCCAGCTTTAGTGTCAGGGGCCTTGTTGCCCTTTTCGTTTTCGAGCAACTCAGATTGAGTATCCTCTTCCGCAAACGGCTTCATAAAATATCTCTTATTTAATAATAATTTAAACGAAGATCCCCATACTAATATCCTATATTTTTAATTAAAATATTTTCTGACGGATGTGCTATTCCCTAATCAGTGCAATAAAATAAAAGTATACAAAAAATAGATGAATTTATAATTAAATATTGAATGTGATGATGAAATGCATGAAATAATAAAATATCCTAAAATACAAACGATTTTAAAAATATAAATATAATTAATTCATTTATAATTAGTTAAATTATTCCCAAAAAAATTATAACACTATTCCATAATCAATAAATATTTTGGATTATTTTATTTTTCATAATTCTTTAATTAGACTATGGAGGAAAATAGGAATTAATTTTACAGTTTCAAATGAAATTACTTATCAAATATATTAACGTTTATATCAAAATATTATATTATTCTGTAAAATTCTCAAAAGTGGTTTTCTTTTTTAAATATTAAGTATTACTATGCGTTTTAGCATTAATTTTTCATCAAGCTTTTGTGAATGTGATTTATTTGATGATATTCATGCACAGTGCAGATTTTGGTTCCCACTTAAGTCTGTCAGTTTCCTATTCAAGTGTTGCTTGACCCATATCAAGGGTGATCTATGAGTTGTAGAAGGATGCCTTGACATTGTAGGTTATATCAATTTACAAAGCTTTAGCGTAGTAGAAGTACACTTTCCCAAGATAGTCGTTTTAGTTAACTGCTGTGCAACCCTTATCGAATTTACCCATATCAAATTATTAAAATGACAAATAAGGATATAGTTGGTAGCTTGGAATGTTGGAAGTATTAAAAGTTCTAGGTCTCCATCAGCTCTTGCAATAAAGTTATATCCATTGAAGTTTCCAGTAACATCTAGTGTTTCTCCATCGTCATTCACGTAGTTTCCTCTGGCTTCCCAGTAAAGATAACCTAACTTTCCAGCTGCTGGATCTCCAAGAATGTGCAATTCAATTGGTTAATCTTGCAAGTCTTTTGAGGTTTTGAAGTCCATTGATTGAGCTTCCTACCATGGAACGATATATCCGTTTCTTAAATGGAGGTAGGTCTCGTATACTTTGGTAGACATGTTATAGAATTAACCAGTACTTTCAATACATTCAGTCTTTCTGATGATATCACACCAGATACCAACTGGGAAATAGAATTGAGTTATGTTTTGCTTTTAGTGTTCAGAGTTATGAAAACTATCAAATCAAAAGTATCATTATATTTATTATAAATGATAAACCTTCGAATAAAATGTCACACTAACGAAGTTATATTTATATTTTTACCTTGAGAGCATCTCCAAGCATAACATTTTGAGTAACATTAATGTATGCATTCTTATCCTCTGGGAACTCGAAGAACATTGGTCTATAGAAAGTACCTTAACTGTAGTAGCTGACTTTGAATAATTGAGTATAGTAATATCTGATTAGTGAGTACTTTAGTTTAATGGCAGATCTGAAAATATCAATGTATTTTTGACCTGGTTCATATTCAAGATCTCCCCAAGCCCATGGCTCCTAAGCAACTTACTATTATAATAAAATTAAAAACTTGACCCCAATTGTTGTGATTTCTTGAGAATGGGTAGTAAGCACCAACATGATGCCATCTAGCGCAGAGTTCTGGGTTAGTGTCACCAATAAATCCACAAATATCTGCACCAGCCAATGGAATACCGAAAATGTTCATCATCATTACTCCTGAAATAGAGTAGCCCATAAACTTGTCTTCGGAGAAGTTGTCTCCCAACCATCTTGAAGCGAATTTACCCATACCAGCAAAAGAACTTCTTTCAATGATGAAAGTTCTCATGTTTTTGCTCTAGAAGTATTCATGAGTTGCTTTGACTTCTTGAGTACCATAATAACTATGAGCGTCTAATTGCAAAACTCCATTGCTGTGAAGAGTGTCGAGTGGCATAGATTTAATTTCAAGATCTCTACCAGTTGGTGTGTATGGCAAGTTTTGTTTAACTGGCTTATCAACAAGTTGGTTTCTGTAGCAAGCTCCTTGGCAGAAGTTAGAAGCTTCATTCATGTCCTCCCAGAGACCATCGAAGGCAACTTGAGTGTGGACATCTTCTAAGTGACCTTAGAACCATTTGACAGTGTCTGGATTGGTGTAATCAGGGAATGAAGCGTCGTTTGGCCACACTTATCCAATGAATGGCTCACCATTGATTGTGGTAAATAGATTTAAAATTTTTAATCTTATATATTAGTAATACACTATTGTGCTTAAATTCCTAAATATTATTAAAATAAATTGTTTTAAGCGTTAAATTATGATTTTATTAATTACATAATAGTTGATCTTAAGATTTGATTGGAGGAAAAATATGATTATTTAAAAAGTGATAATTCTACGTCTTGCTTGCAATCACTTTACTTTTATCTCAGTTAATAATAAACATTTTCAAATAATTTTTAAGTTAAAATAAATCTCTTTTCATATAGAATAATCATTATTCAAATTTACTTTTAACGAGGCACTTATATCTATAAATTTTTGAAAATTTAACATCTTTAGAAATCATTTTATCAATAAACTTTCTCAATAATTTTTATATGGTGTTAAAATAATATTTATTTAGATTCTAATCAAGAGCTTCTTGGAAAGCTTTGTAGTCAGAATCAGGTCTGTAAGCAATACCAGCATCAACAATTGGAACGTATTTTCTACCACTCTTGTGTAAATCATCTACAAATGAGGGTAAGTCCTTGAAATTGACTTGATCAAATTCAAATGATCTGTATTTGTTCATCCAATCGATATCTGACCATTGAACATCTAATGGGAGTTTGTTGTCGTCATAGCCCTAAACAACAGCCTTGAGCTTGTCAAGAGTATCGTAACCCCATCTGCATTGATTCCAACCTAGAGCCCATTGTGGGACCATAGTTGGTCTACCGATCAATCTGAAGTAATTGTTGACAATATCATCTGGAGATTGAGCTTGAATAACATATAATGTAATGCTATTATCTAATTAATGAAAAATGTAATAGATGTCAGCAACACCGCCAGTAGCAATTGTTGAGATGTCTATAGAGCCCTTAGCTTGATTGTTCTTAACCCACCAGTCTTGAGCGTGTGCTAACTTGTAGAGAATACCAGTCCATGCGCCTACTTTATGTTTGTACATGAAGAATGGATGAGTTCCGTACATGTTACTTCCTGGAAGAGTTCCAGTTTCCTCTGGAGTTGGTTGATCTCTGCTCCACATGCTGTAGACTCCATCCTTGAGGAAGAAGTCTTTGTTTGCTCTTTCACCGAGACCAAGAATGCCTTGGAAGTCATCACCTGGCATGGTGTTTGCTTAGACATTGATCCAGTTCAAGTATTGATCGAAGATCATTCCTTTGATTGAGAATACGTTTGATGGATCTGAAGCTGATCTGTACTTGAAGTTCACTTGGAATGGATTGATAATGATATTTTTAACAATTAAATGTCAAATATAATGGATTGTCTTGCACAGTGAGGAATGAAGCAAGTTTAGTAACTGCATCTGGTTTATCAGTGTCAATTAGATCATTTGGTACTTCGGGTGGGACTCTGTAGCCATTTGGTGTTTTGCCATCTTTGTCAAGTTTCCATGACCACTTTACATTAACGATGTCAGTTTCGATAACTCTCAACTAAACTTCGATGTTTGGCAAGATACCTGCAGAGTGCTTCAAAACTAATGAAATAATACAAAATGCTTTTATTAAACTACAGATTGACTAGTGGCATTTAAGTCTGGCAATACGCTGCTAGCATCTACTTGATATTCCCAAGATTTAGGGTCACACATGTTCAAGTCTTTGTTAAGTTGACCGTAGAACACATTCAACACATCATGGAAATTAGCTCCACCAACTGCAGTATTGATTGATTGATGTTTATTATATACTAAATGATATTATTATAATTCTAATCTGAAAATAAGGTAGACTGAATTAGTGATGTCATTGTACTAAGTCTTAAGACTATGGAACTCCTTGTTATTATCCATGTAGCAAGCGAAGTTAGTGTACTTGAGATCATCAGCATTTGTGATAATAATCTGATCGAGTGGTGTGCTTTAAGAGCCTCTGGTACCGTCTGAAAGCATAAGTTGGATTGACTTAACCTGATGGATTATTTGATAGTACTCGAAGGATTTTGAAGTAATCTCGCTGATTTTAATACCAGTATCTAGGAATAAACTGCCTGTAGCGTAGTTGTTATCATCTCTGTTTATAATCAGGCTAATTGGTTGAGTGATGAGCTAAAAAATAAAGTATTAGTATAATAATCACATAGAAAATAAAATCCTTGAAAATGAAATTAATATTATATCTATAAATCATCTATTATGAGTTTTAACAAATCCATAGGCTTCATTGAGAACACTATCAATTTTATAGTTAAATATAGTATAGTCCTACACATAGGCTTTAGTAAACTTCTCAATCTTTTTTAACTTCATATCTTATATTTACTTAGCTAAATCTCTACTTTTAATTTTTGGCAACTTATGATTATTTTGTTTCTATTCTCCAAAATAGTTAGTTCCAGTGTTTTAATTGCTCATTTAAAGCAAATTGTTGTCATTAACACTGCTTCGCATAGTATACGCTACTTTACGCTTTGTAGTCTGGTTTAGTTTTAAATTATCCACAATTGTCAAGATTTTCTTATCTTTCTTTTGCTTTATATGCATATTCAATAAAAATTATACAAAGATTTTAACTTATATTATTTATATGAATTATTTTTTATTTACATCAAATTAATAATAAGTTCAAATCAATACTTAGTATGATATCTAGATTTAAAATATCAAAATTCAAATTCTACTTTCCAATTATTTAAATATCTTGTGAGTATATTTTTTTATAATAAATAGTTTATATCTTTTTGCTAATATTTAGAGTTAAAAATGGAAAAATACTTATAATTTCTACATTTACAAATATCACTAATAAAGAGCATCAAAGAAATAAAATAATATAAGAATATGATTTAATTGATAAAATATAGAGTGATTGTACTTAAGATCATTCCAGTCTTAGCCTGCTTTTAGAATCTTGCTTGCATATTCATGATCAATGATCTGCTATTAATTTTCCAACTTAGAAGGGTCAATCAGTAATATCGAGTGTGCTGAGATGTTATTCAAGTTGCTCAACTAATTATCAATACTTATTGAATATTTCTGTGATTCCTACTGATTCAAGAGTTGTTGCTAGTTCCTCACATCTTTCATCCACACTTTCTAAGCGATAAAGTTTTTCTTCAATAAGTATTCCTAGCTCTACACTATGCTGTAACTGTCCAAAATACTTTTATTTGATGTTTAGTACAAATTCTGAATCTTTTATTCATCATCAGTGATTTGCTGTAATTACTACTTTTATTACGAAGAAGTTTGATTTGAGGATATACTTGGCAGGGAGAATAAACTAGATTGATGGAGATTGTTGTTCCGCTGGTTATTATATCTCTACTTAATAGCATTTTAGTGTATTTAATTGGCGGGACTGAAAAATGACTCTTTTAGGTTTTTCACTGATTAAATTTAAGAGTTTCTCAAAGAATTGCTTGCTGGTGGTTCTTCTATTTTTAAAGGGAGTTATCTCTATTTCTTTGCTAAGATTTAAGGAGGTTTTAATCTTAAATACTCTTAGTCAATGGAATGGTAGTCTTTCATTTTATTAATAAATATGTAGGTTTATTAATTAAATAGATTAAGAGGGAATAACTAATATTTAAAGTACCTCATTTATTAATAAAAGATCGGTCTCTCAATTACTATCTCCTTGCCTCCTCTTTTAATTATTCGATTTTGTCCTATAGATGCTTTTTAATTGGAATTACCAGATCATTTGTTGGAGATACCACACCTTCATCTTGATAGTTGTCTGTATCTTCAATTATTTGAATTTCTTGAGTTTCAACATCATCATATAGATCATTATCTTCTTCCATTATATTTCAATTTTATTATTTCACTTTGGTAAATTAGAATCTTTACATTCATACTTCCAATATAAAGTATTAATTTTTAAATCGGTTTAATATAGTTAATTAAATATTACAAAATACAATGGATTAACACGATCATTTCATAGATAAATGTATATCCGAATCAGGAGGGACTCGTGGTGGCAACTCACCATTTCACATCTTTATGAGCATATAAATGGGTTTAATTTACGGTATATCTTGCGTCTTTATATATGGCTATGGCTTTTTCGAGTTGATCCCTAATCTTTATTGTTTAAGCCAAAAAAGCGGCTTATTTGAGACATGTGATAAACAATTGGCTTGTCAGAGTGGATAGAAATATAGAATAGATAAATATAATGACTAAAGTTATGAAAACTGGATTACTTAATTTGATTTACTTTGTGCAACTTCTACATAAATCAGCATGCTGGGTTCTTCCCTTTTAATTGGCTAATTTCTCGGTTCAATATTTTTAATGAGATTGGGAGATATATTTGGCAGAAAATATGTCGTAATTATAAGCACATTACTTGGCTCAGTATTCATGATTGGAATCATTTATTCACCAAATTTAAATGCACTCTACGCTTTTATTTTACTGTTCGGAATCACTTTAGCACCAAGAAATCTTTCATATGTCTATTGCTTAGAACTAACAACTCATTAAAATTAATCCACTTATTCAATGATTTGTATGCTTTTTGATTCCCTAGGCATGATTATTTTAGGAATATACTTTTCATTTTTCAAAAGCATGACTAATCTAATTTGGTTTACGATTGCAGTACAAACCTTTGCTGCTTTAATTGTTTTAGTATTTTGTCCTGAAAGCCCTAAGTTTCTTTATGAAAAGAAGGAATATGATAAGTTTTTCTAGGCTATTGGTTAAATAGAAAAATTTAACAGAACCAATGTTAATTTACAGGAGCTCAAGACCCTCTAAATTATAATAATAGAAGTTATTTGTTAGTCTTAATATTAATTGTAGACATGACATGTAATAAACCTCTATTAACAACGAAGATGATTCTGATTATGATTCTTAAACTAACTCTCCAGAGACAAAACAGAAAAAAATCCACCCGAAGAAGTAAGTCTCCTTCATAAATTAGATCAGACGCTAGAAACTCCTACCTAATATCTTGATACTAAGTTTATTCTGGGCAGTTAGTTCCTACTCTTATTATTTCATAGAATTTTACATGAAGTTTATACCAGTAAACAGAATTTAAACTCTTTCCTTAATGATCGGTGTCTCTGATGTTGTATGTTGTGTAACTTTCAAGTTTCTGCAAAATAAGTTCGAAATCAGGAAATTGATCTCGGTCAACTACCTTCTCTTGCTGGCTTCATCAAGTGTATAATAATAATAATAATAATAATTAACTCGCATCGAGGGGTCAAGCCCCCCTGAGCATATCATTATGAAGGGACAGTGTCCGTTTTAGTGTTTGTAGGAGCGACTTTCGTCATTCCGGAGCAATTTATTCCTTCTTTTTCTTCTTTCCTCTTTTGTCTCTCGGTATTATATTACCGATTTTAGGGAATTTTCTTGGTTTGAATTTCCATCTGGAGACTCCTTTGTATAGGAAAGGGGCTGACATTTTCATGTGGTTCCATTGTTGCAAGAACTTGGTTCTCATTATAGAGGATCTAAACTAAATATTAAATTTGAAAGAGTTCTTAAGTTTGATAATTTTGAATTTAACGCGGGAACGGAGTTTTTGAGTTATGTACTCAATGAGCTCAACTGCATCTTTCTTTGTGTATCTAAAGCCATCTAGGTAGAGATCTTCCATATCTCTATTGGATTGTTGGAAGGAGATGGCATTGAAGTCGATGTGTTTAGTGTCTTGAGTGAGCTAGGAAGTGGATTCGTCTGAGTATTCTGTGAAATATTCTTTCTTAACTGGATCAGGTAAAGAGTGGAATAGTGAGCCGTGTTAAAGTTTGGCCCATTGCCATCTGTGAAATTACCTTAATGTAGTGTCTGTGTAAGGATCATAGTCATTAGTAATATCTTTGATAGGCATAGAACTCTCTAAGACTTTTGGCCAGAATTCTTTCATAAGTTTTCTGTTCTGGTCATATATCTGTTCTTGAGTTTCCTGAGCAGATTTGAGTTCTGATCTCAGGTTTACCTACTAAATAGGGGGAGGGTTGATATACGTGTCAATTTACATAGGTTCGTCATTGTCAAAAGCAGAACGTTCTGGGACATCTTGGACAACCGAAGTAGGAGCTTACCCCGATAGGTTGGTATTGAGAACATGATTAGCATCTTTCAGGGCTTTCTCAACTAGTTGGATGTTAGCTGAGAGATGAAAGGAGGGACTCTTGGTTAGTACTACTAGATACTCGACTATGGCGACTAAAGTGTCGGATGAGAAGAGGTTCAAAGAGTCTTTAGACGAGAAGATTTTGGATAAGGCACGGGCACTTTAAGCCATTTCAACGTCTGTTTAACTTGCCATTGCTATTAACTAGTTTACTGTGGTGAGTGTAAGGCCTAGTAGTTAAGTGATTATCTGGAAAAGGGTTAGTTCCATTGAGGTATTACCGCCAGGTGAAGGTTTAAACTCCATATTGAATAGTTGGGAGGTAAGTTTGGAAACTTGAGAGATCTATTAGGTGATAGAGGTCTTACCAGGGTTAAGAATCGCTTTGGCTTCTTAGAAGGTGGAAGGAAGCAGATAGCTTGGCTGATTGTTAGATGAACTGTGGAAGTGAAGTCCACTTGAGTCCATGGTTTTCAAGAAGACGAGGATCTTTGAGGGGATCTGGGTTCTAAAGCTTAGAATTATTCCTAGGCCCCGATTTGAAGAAGGTCCTTGGTCTCTTGGGGAGAGACTGATTAGGTCTCTGATCGAGCTGACCTGACTAGTTGAGTCTCTAGCCAGGTATCTGTTGACGCCATACATGTGAAAGTGTGAGTTGTCTTGTATGGGATGCCCGAAGGTCAGGTTGCTGAGCCTGCATATTAATTTAGAGCTACTTAGCAAGTAAATTTCTAATTTAATAATTCATCAAGTGTATTTTATGTGATTATGCTAATTTATCCTGTTCCTAGTGATGCAGTTTAGTACATAATAACTTTGATGATATTTGGAATGAGGTTCTTTAGCGCAATGACTTTCATTGGGGCTTATTAAGCTAACAACGAGTATTTCCCGGTGCTTTTGAAGGGTGGCATTTTTGCAATAACTAATGTGAGTGCTAGGCTATCTTCAATCATGTCTCCCTGGGTTGCTGAATCCATGAATAATCCTGCAATTACAGTTAGTGTAGTCGCATTTATAGCATTTTTGGCTTCTACTATTCTTAAGAAAAAGGATCAAGATCATGATGAAATATAGAGTGTGAATATTACTCTAAGCAAAAAGGTTAAGAAGAAAAGTAAGAAGAGTGATGGTGATATTGAAGAGAAGAACACGCCAAACAACAACGATAATTTCGAAGTTGATGACAGTGGTGATGAAAATGAAATAACTACAGATTTCAAGGATTACAAATCTAAATGATTAAATTGATAATGAATAAATTTTATTTTAATTATAATTAATAATCTACCAATAAAATGTCTGAGTTTGTGCATTGACTTTACTGGAGATTGAAATAGGGTAAATTGAGGGTTTGATATCTCAGAGATGCTCCTATAAATAAAAATTTACAGAAGATTATTGAAGAAACTTTTATTGGAAAATTTTCAAGAAAAGCCAGTGATGTTTGCCACTATGGATGGTACAAGTAAGATTTATATTACTCATCACCTTATTGATAAATTTAATCTAAAATTAATGATAAATTATACATTAATGACTTTAGTTTAATGGAATATGGCACATATAAGTACAGAACTTACAAAACTTAGAGAAGTTTATTGGTATATGGTGGATTCTTAGCTAGCATGTAAGAATTCTAATATTTTGATAATTGTAGGTGGGTTGGATACATGTTTTGTAACCTAAACAAAAATTTATATACATTTGGGTATTACAATTACTTCATCCAGTCATTAGATTATTCAGCATATATGATGCAGACCCTAGGAGGAGATGAAAACCAAAAGAATATATTATAAATGGAAAATCTATTATTCTCAGCATTTGAAAAAGATGGAAAGCTTGATACACTAGATTTAATGTATAAAATAAGCAAAATTAATTCTGGATATTATGAAAGTTTAATGAGTTTTATTAAAAAGAATTTTCTTCAATTATTTTGATAAATTTAGATTGGTTGATGGTAGGGTAGCACTTTGCCAAAAACATGGAAGAAGAAATTGCATTCTAAGCTTACTAAAATAAAAATTTTTAAATTTAAAGAAATTTGTTAAATAATTTAGGTATAGATAGCTCACTTGAAAGACCACTAGAAAATTAAAACTAATTCAGAATTGTAATTTGAGACTAATCAAACTGTTTTGCAAATGAAATAAGCTCCTAATTTGTGAATAAAAATTATTATTTCTTTAATTTAAAATTAGTGTATTTTGAGTGAATCAATTTTATTTATACAGGCATAAGAACTTTGGTAAAAGATAACTGGATGACGTAAAATCATAAGGATTTCCCAAAATTATTATATATTTGAATTATAAGAAGTTATTTAATAATGGAAAGGGGACTCTTAGCAACATCAACTTTCGCTAAATCAGAAGTCAAGAAGAAACTGAGAGTTTTACTTAGGGACAGGAGGAAAACTTTTATGTAAGAAAACAGAGAATTGCTGAGTAATGAATTCTATATAAAATAGTATTGCCAACATATCGAAAATCTAATTAATCATCATGAAAGCTCACTTATCAGGCAAAATTATTAAGTGAAAAGGACTTAACAATTTGAGGAGCATGAATATGAAATAAATGACTTTGATCATAGAAAACTAACTGTAGCTGGATATTGGCCTTTGGAATTTGAGTTGGATATTAAACCAATTATGAATCGTCTGTTCTAGCTTGGTAAATTCAGAATGTGCCTGCCTATAGTAGAGAAGCAGCATGAACCACTTATATTCAGAGAATGGAAGCCTGATGATGAATTAGTCACTAGAGACCTCTACAAAATAAAGGAACCTTCAGACGACAAATAATTAGTTCAGCCTGACATCTTGTTAATGCCGTTGATTGGATTTGATAAATACTGTTCTAGACTGGGCTACGGAGGAGGTTACTATGATCGAACCATAGACAAATTAATTAATCAGCAAAACTTTCAAATACTCACAATTGGAGTGGCGTTTGAATGCCAGAAGATTTGCAGTGAATAATATGGGTGCACAGATGAGGAAAGAATTTACATTTAATAGTACTAACCTGAACACACTGACAAGACATTAGATTATGTGGTAACAGAGAGCCAAATATATAGTAAAGTAGAGAGCTAAGAAAGCAGGAAGGATAAAGTAAATGACTTGGAAGTAAAAGTTATTGTGTGAAATATAATGAAAGTGTCAATTATAACTATGAATATATTAGATAATATGTAGAATTTATTTTAATAATTAGTTGCGCAAATAATCACATAAAAATAAAATTAAAAAAAAATATTTTTTTATGCCCCTATTATTGTAGGAATACATTTGATTTGGGAAAAATAATTTAAAATAAAATAATAAAGTATGAAATTCGTGGCAGTTAACTTTCTGGAAAGCTAGACAATGTGGTACTTGTTCAATAGAAAATTCAAAATTAGCTGGACTTAAATATTAGCGGTACCCCTTTATAGCATTGAAGAAGCGAGATAAATCTACTTTAATTTTGGGTGATTTGTTTAGTTTATTTTAATGCCAAAATTAAAGTAGATTTATCTCGCTTCTTCGATGCTATAAAGGGGTACCGCTAATATTTAAGTCCAGCTAATTTTGAATTCTCTATTGAACAAGTACCATATTGTCTAGCTTTTCAGAAAGTTAACTGCCACGAATTTCACACTTTATTATTTTATTTTAAATTATTTATCAAATCAAATGTATTCCTACAATATTATTTAATTTAATGAATCATTTTAGCTGAAAATTATGTATATCTTTAAATATGCTTGTCTGAGTTTCCTATCAATTTCTTGAAATACCGAATAGAGTGATAATTACATAAAATGTGTCATAGTTATCGAACTTCTTATTGATGTTGCCATCCTGAGTGGAGTCCCAGTAGCAAGATGCACTCAAGTGGAAGCCAGTAGTTTCTTTATTGAGAACCATAGCAATGGCTTGTAATTTGAAATTCTTATTAGCATGTTGTTGAGCTTCCTTCACAATTGCTTCGGCAACTCTATTGGAATATTCCTGTCCAGTGGCTCCATCATACACGTAACCTTCGAAGATCTCCTTCACCTTCTAGTCTACTATACTTTCAATGGTGGGCTTGATGGCTTGGAACTGCTTGTTCACTGCGGTTGTTGAGGGTTGGGAATCTACCATTTCAAATTTATTGATCAATTTTATAGTTAATTAATTATATTACATTTCACTTTTTTTACAATTATTAGCTCAATTAAATTATATTTTCTGTTAATATAGTTTAATATATGCAAAAATAATACTAAGCTTGTTTTTTTCCGAATAAATCTTAAAATTGAAATTTGATATTACATATGGATATAATTTAATTATTTGATAATGAGTTATTTATAGTATGTTGATAGTGACGAATAATTTAATTAGATTAGTGAGATTAGATATAGTAAGTTATGATTGATTGTATTTTTACATCGATAAAAAATAAGTCTTTAAATTTATAAACAGGAATGCTAAATAGTTTATTATACAATCTTAAACAAATTTAATATGGGATCAACTTAATCAGCTTGTTGCTCTATTATGTGCAAGACAAATGGCACCGATGGCACTGTAGACCCCAAAGAAATCGACTATGAAAAGCCAATTTTAGATCAATAAATCAAATTTTCTTCATCTAATGGTAAGTTCTAAGAGCATTTAAGCTAGAAAGTTTGAACTTCATGTGACCATATTTTAAATACGAAATAATTTAGAGTTGCATAAGGTAATGAATGGGAAACACAAAAGAACGCAGTCTTTCCAAGTAAAGATTCAAGCTTTAACAAATAGGATTGTTAGGACAACAAGTCTCTCATCAAAAAAAGGAGTCCGGTCTGAAGCTAAATCAAGAGGAGACTTCAAATAGACAGAGAGAGATGTCTGAGTCAAACTAAAAAAACAGAGAATTAATTGGGTACCTTGATAAACCCGGATAGCCCTTCGATAAAGCTGAGAGGAACAGCAACTCATCATATTTAATTGATTATTTGTATAAAAACTAAGAAATAAAAATAATGCCTTTCAATACACCTGATCAAAAAAAAGCTTAAAAAATGAAAGCCATGCAGGATTAAATGCAAATGGAAATAGACAAGCATAATAATCATCTTCACTTGATGTCAGCTAACAATTAATTTAGACAGATCAACAGTGTTTAAAATGTTGAAGATTGTCAGCAAAATCAGCTTCACTAGAATGACGAGAATGGCATTTAATACTAAGCAAATGTTAATCAATTTTCTAATAATAACGCTCAAATGCACAAAATTGTAAAAACTATGAATCAAGACAACTAAATTGGCTAAGGTTTAAAGTTTTCCATATAAGAGAATAAAAATAAGGATTCTGAGCAGTTTCTATAAGTTATACGGAAAATGTTTGTAATTGGGGATGAAAGTCGATTTAATAATTCTGATGTCTACGAGCCTTCGTTTGTAGGCGGAATCGGTGATATGCTCCCTGTTGGAAGATCACAGTCAATACTTACTGACAATGCGATTGATCGAAATAGGTATCTAATTGAAAATTTTGAATTATTGGAGCTTATGAGTGTCGGATCTCTTTCATATTCATACAAATTGAGGGGCAAAACTACAGGGGCATTTTATTTAATGAAATAAATAAGAAAACTTAAGTATGGAAAACAACAGAAAAAGGCTTATGCTCACTTTCTCAAGTATAAAGCTGAAGAGTAAAACATAATATATTTCATTAAGAGACTTAATTAAGGGATATTAGAGTTTATTGATAAATTATTGTTAATTTATTTTCCTTTTAAAACTAAGCAACAATATTTATTTTAAAAGCTGTCGTAAGTCTATATTTTATATTAAAAACATATTATAGGATTTGATTCCGGGAGCATGTAAAATTTAACATATCTTTCAGGATAAGATGCACTTTTATTTGGTTTAAGAGTAATAAAATAGTTATAGTTTATATTATTTTTAGGTTTGTTGAAGGAAGAACTCTTTATGAAGAATTTAAGGATAAATTTATATGATTATTATTTAAAATATTATTTAAAATATTATTTAAAAAAGATTCTTTCACCCAAATTTTTAAGCTAAGGAGGATTTAATGAACTTTAACTCTCAAGCTTTACGAAATAAATAATCCAGTACCTTTCTATCCTTAACAGCCACAACATGTGTCATTCAGATATCAAGCCTTCTAATATACTAATTGCCAAGCCCGGAGCTGGGGTGACAAATTTTAATTCTCTAGCAAATTAATCAGTTGCTAATGGCAATAAATTTTAATAATTGATAAAAGTCACTAACTTTGGTAATTTACTTAACTTCAAGCCTGACAACTTCCACAAACGTCAATACTACTTTGCTGAGTATCTTTCACCAGAACAAATTGAAACCTCGACAGATTTCTAAATGATGTAGGCTGGTGAAATGTGGAATTTGGGAGTGATTCTCTATGTGCTTTATATGGGAGAGTACCCCTTCACTGGCTTCTGTGACGATGACATCATAAATGAGATTATCAATAAACCAAACATGTGGAAACCCCAGTGGAAAGATGGAATGAATGAGAAAGCCAAAAATTTCATACTTTTACTCTTAGATTCAAATCCCTTCAAAAAAGACAAAGCTCATATCCTCCATGATCCATATATTCTCTAGAACATGACACCATCAGAAGTTGTAACTTCAAACAGAGTTCTTATGAAAAATTTAGTGCCTATATACTAAATTTATTCTCACGAATTCTTTGTGGAGGCTGTGGTAACCTATCTCTATAAATTTATAAAGATTATTTATTTATGATATCTGGGTGTAAAGAACTATAGAAGAAAACTATAACTAAACTTTAAATAATTTCCTTTATACAATTCATGAAAATTTTATAAAATATTTCTATGTATAATAATCACAAAATTAAACGAAAATAGAGTGCAGATTGACGATAGAGAGGATCAAATAATTACACTAGAGGCATTACAAAAGATATTCATAATGTATTTTAGTGATGAGCACTCTTATAAGATCTACTATAATTTTAAACCATAATTATAATGCATATGCGAATATGCTGTATTAAAGCATCCTAGACTTCTACTTGAAAAAGGAAAAACTACAATATTTCCCACATATGGAGATTGACTTTTAATCTTAATTTATGAACTATTTACCTTTATCTTCTTCGAAGAAAATTCTATTATTTACGATAATTGTTTTTGGTTGACTTTTAGAAGTTTATATAGGCAATAAACGACAAGTGCTAGTTCAATATTGACTAAAAATTGCTAAAGTCAGTGATTCTTTTGTCTAAGCTTCCCTCTATTATCAAAACAGGAGAAGTGAACTTTGAGTTTATTGAAATTGAAATATTTGATGCGATGAGAACCTAAACCCCATAGATCAATTAAGAAGCGATTATTGGAGTTAAGAACAATTAGATTAAGAATTAATTATTATTGGCGTACAATTTTAATG
>ARYC01003928.1:0-40161 GCA_000711775.1 Oxytricha trifallax
ACGGACATTGCTGTTTATCAAACTTGATATAAAAGCTTCATTTGTAGTAACCAGAAGTTTAGATAATTCAGAAGAGAATCTGGTTTCTTATAGAATTTATGAGTCTGTCATTTTTTTGAATGTAGCCAACAAGTCCTTTATTTCGAAAGATTCCGGGTTCGTACCATTGCCATTACTCATACATTGATTGTTGAGCCCAAGCATGTTCTAACTGTGCATCGAATTTTGCAAATTGGAGCTTAAATGGATGAGTTGGTCTGAACCATAGGCTATTGAGCTTGAGGTTTTTAGCCTTTTTCAATTTGCCGTTTCACGATAAAGTAATTTCTAACGCGCTCTTCGTATTCTTACCTGCCTTCGAAATGAAATTCTTGTACTAGTTCAAGCTCAGCGGGGGGGAAGTGCTAAGAGATATCCGCTGATGTAAGCAACATAAATTTGGAGGCTATACTATTCTCTTATAACGAAGTATCCACCGCCACTTTAAAATAGGAAAAGTCGTTGTTGAAAGTCGACTAAACATTTTTCATCATAGCAGATGTGGTATAGCCCATGTTTTTCTGGATTTTGTTTATTCTCTGAACCATTTCTACAAAGCTCTTAAAATAAGTATCCCTATCAATTGTCAACTTGTACTGATCTTAAACAGAATTTAGTGCTGCCAAATCTTTCAGACTTCCTTAGGTAGCATATTTAGGTTATTGAACTATACAGTCATAAGCTCTCTTTAAAATTTTGAAAGTCTATGTAAACTGATGCTGATCTTTACTAGTTAGCCTGTTTAGTTGAACCATAAGAATCATGCTCCAGTAGTCATCACAGAACAGAAGAAAGGTTAACAATGTGCCCTCGAACATTATTTTGGATTAGGATTTGCCTGCCTTCTGAATCTTGATTTGTGTATGATGGAGTATTTGGAATGCACTTCCTCCCTTTTAGAAAATCTCTTCAAGTTGCTATGGGTTGGTCAGATCAAAGCAGAATCTCATTGGAAAAGACACTCTATGAAAAGTTTTTTCAATCGGCTCTCGATTGATGTCGTCCGACATTAACTGCATTGGTAAAATTTTATAAATTAATTATAATTTAATCGTTGTTTTAACAGATAATTTAATTAAACTATTATTATAAAACTGTAAATAATGAAAGCAACTCAAAGTAAAAAAACTCTCATGCCAATACTCCGACAAGGGTTAATAATCTGAGTAAGAATAATCGCTCACCTCGATCGTCAGCGACGATCATCTTAGTCAGCACTCATTTGAAAGCATTAAGTACAGCTGAGTGAAGATTCAAGACAAGCAAATCATAAAGTGGGGGTCTGTAATTTTGGGGAAGAATTTAGTTCAAGTGGTTGCACCAGCTAAGTATTCGTACAATACGGGAACTCTCCTCAACTCTGGTGAAGTTCCTCCTCAAGTGGGTTCTTTAAAGGGAGGTTTGATCATAAAGATGCCATTAGAATGTATAGATTCTTACATAAAAGACGTAATTGATATCAAGAGCATGCATGAAGATGATTCATTGTGTCAATTTCTGGAGCAGTTCTTAATTCAATTTCGCAATTCAAAGCAGGTAAATCAATTATCTAAGAACTTAAGAATCACTCTAATCCAATTTAAATATAGATACAATAATATATTCAAGAGGGGTAGAAATAGCAATTGATATGATAAGACTTAATGTTACAAATACAAAGTAGAATGCAGCAAAACCCCGATACACTGAAAGACAATAATCCATACCTAAAACCTTGAGAAGCAAAGCTTGCACATAAGCGACTTGAGATAGTAAGAATGTATATGGAAGATTAGTTGAAGCCAAAGTAAATTTCGAAGAAGTTGCGAGTGACAGCAGAGTTTGTATCAAGAACTGTTGAGAAGTTTAAGCATGATATGAAAAATAGCGTATTCCAACCTTAAGAACCAAAAAAACCTGGCAAGAGGAGGGAGTGAGATAATGAGCAGCTGGTTGCTGCAGTTGGCGAGTGCATAGAAGAAATCGGAATTTACTAGTGTACTGGCAGAAATATTCATAATCGATTGTAAGAATTGAAGTTGGGCTCACCATTAAAGTATGATTTCAAAGTAACATGCATATCAACGATTCATAAGATTCTCAAGGAGCAGTTTCATCTGAAGTTTGGCAAGACAGAGGCAGCGAATGTCAAATACAGAGATCCTGCTTATAATAGCAAACGCTTATGGGTGAGTCGACTGCTATCATAGTTTCTAAGAGAGGATGCAGTAATTATATCAGTGGATGAAAGCAACTTCAGGTCTGACTACTTACCCCTTAAGCAGTGGGCCCTCAATTAGAAGAGTATTCTGGGTAAGAGGAAGAATAAAGTTAACAAATCGATTGCAGTCAAGAAGTATAGTAGAATCATCGCAGGCGATAAGGAGTTGCAGTATGGAGGGATGCTGCTTGGAAAGCAGTCGAATGGTGAATATTCTTAGAAATCATCTTATTCATTGGATGCAGTTTCATCTATAAGATCAAACGATTTACCTGCTTAAAATGTTCATAAAGGTATCAATCTCTAAGCTAATGCAAAGGATTCGTAATCATCCAAACTTCATTCAATAATGTAGAGTAAAGCTAAGCCAATTTCAAAACCCCATTCTAGTACCATCTTTAAATAAGTTGGCTAAACAATCGATTTCAAAGAAATCCTAGAAATCATCAAGCAGCTCTAAAGTAAGCCATTCCTTAATAGTTTTGATTTACTATTTCACAGAAGTCAGGCATTTTACAAACTCCACCTCGTTAAAATTTGAAAGCAAAGTAGTAACTAAAGTAGGATCTATCCCCCATACTTGAAGTTGAAGATACTCCCTAAAACCAATCGAGTACTTTGAAGAAATTCAGAAATTTGAAGTTGCAGAGCACTGCAAAGAAAGTCACTTCAGATGATGAGCAGATCAAACGAATTCATTCAGGGCTCGCGCCATTGATTGACAAGGTGTCAAAATTAAAATTGTAATCAACTTTAAAGAAATCAAGCAGTTCGCTATTGAGTTAGAGATAGAGAGAAGTTGTTCAGCTCACTCCAAGAAAGCTGTCGCTATCAGTTTTGAGCAGCTCGAATATTGATGAGAGTAAGTATACAAAATAAAATTTGAAGGTTGATGGTTGTTGCATGATGATAGTATCTGATAAAATCGTTCTGTTCTTGATAATGCCAAACTATCATACTCAGCTTAGTTTGAGCGATTACTTATCTTTAATAACTTCAAAAATGAGAGAGATGCAAGTTGAGATGTGAACTCTGGGAATAATACTATGATTGGAACTACCATGGTAGATGAAGATACCCTGAAGATATCTCTTGGATTGCATGGCTCCGCGCTGAGGTTGTATGGCTCCAGGTTGTATGGTTTCTGGTTGTATGGATCAGAGTTGTATAGATCCATGTTGTATGGCTCCACCCTTGGGTTGCATGGTTCCACCCTGGGGTTGTATGGTTCCAGTTCTCACAAATTCAACAAGCCTCATTTAAAACCACTAATCATGATGCAAACTTCCATCAAACTACTAAGATAATAATTCAACTACCGTCATAAAACCAATTTAACTTTACTAATAGATGACCTATCACAAAATCATAACCAATAAGAAGAATCCAAAGAATGTGATAAACCCTGTGCATATATTCCAGATCAAAGTCAGATAAATCTTAATTATAAGCCAATCTTTCAGTATCGATAGGAAATGCTCTCCAATTTAGGCGATTATGGTTTGAGAGCAAGACAATTGTCGATTGCAAAGTAAACAGTGAAGAGATAACAGTACTCTATGGGTTTGATAGCAGCGATAGCAGTTGATAGAGTGATATCCACTCAAATAATTGAAGGAGCATTCGATTCAGTGCTATACGAAAACTTTATATATCAGACGCTGAGAAGTATAAGAACTGACAAAGATCTATGCAACAAGAAGGTGGTGCTTTTAATGGATAATGCCATAATTCACAAGTATTCTGAGATGCTTGCGACTGCTCGTCGCTTCAAAGTCAACGTACTCTTCAACGCAGAATACTCGCCCTGGCTCAACCCAATCGAACAGTTGTTTGCTTACATCAAGAAGAACCTCAAGCAGCAGAACATCAACAGCAAGTAAGCATACTCTCATAACAAACTTATAGAGTGCAGCTGGTCAAGCGCATCTAAGAAATAATAAAAAACATGAGCGAGGATGATGTTCGAGGACTCTGGGCATTCAGTATCAAGAAATGGATGCATACTCTGAGGTATGGCTTTGTATGAGATTCTACTCAAAAACAAGAATTGCATCATACATTGAAATTTCTATCAGCGCTTATAACTAATGTATTGTCATTTTTACTGCTTATACTATTACTGCTGCTCTTACTACTGTTATTAATACTGTACTTAAAATTAATTCATAAATGCACGAGGATCCCTGAAAATCGCAGTTTGCATTAGTCTGCTCAAACTATTATGAAGTTTTGACGAGTGGCATCAAATTCTGCTCTACTCCACTCTATATAGCAAATTTCTATACACTCAAGGTATTCACCAGAGGAGTTGAGCAATTAAAGCTAAAATTGGACAAAATTTCGTATAAAGTATTATATCCGGAGACTTGTATGAGTTGGTGAGAGAGGAGATGCACTGAGCATCATGCTATCCAGTTTGATAGGAATTCAGCAAAAAACTAGCAAATTTGCAACTTCTGCTCGATTTTTTTGGACCAGCAGCGATTTGCAGGTACTGCTGTAGTATTGAGCATTATGACCACAGTAATTTACACAAATTTGACAAGCAACAACCATTTTCAAGATTTTTGACCACTCTGCTCCAAATTTGGCTTGGTCACCGCATATTTGTGAAAAGTGACACATAACACTAAATTCAGAGTAAAAACTGCGATTTTTTGAGATTTTGACCACTACTCTGGTCATTTTGGTTTAAACCATGCACTCTGGTCACTTTTTGAGCAAATCTCAGCTTTGACCCCTCTTCTGGTCACTTGGGTAAAAATCATGCACTTTGACCACTTTTTTGACCACTCTGCTCAAATGGGAGAGACATACATACAAATTCAGAAATTTTGACCACGAATAGTAAAGTTGGTCATTTTGATATAAAATACAGAATTTGGTCACTTTAGAGATGTTCCTAATGATGCATATCGATTTTGACACAAAAACCTAATAAAATTTGCTAATTCAGTAAAAATATAGCAAAGTGGCTACTTTTCGCATGTAAGATAAAAAGCATATTAAATCAGCAGTAATAATATAATAATTTAAATTAGAATTTTGATTTTCGCATTTCCCCGATTCAATTGTATTTTATTATTAATGATGACTTACTTAAATATTCAAATTTTCTCTAATTCTACTCCATTACGCAACTCCTTTCATCGCGTTAATCTATTCGTCATATATTATTTTATTATTTTTGTATAGTTCGTCAATAAGAAGAACTATTTTGTTATCTTATTCCGATTTTACTCTCTCCTCAAGAATGTGTAGCAGTTTGTCTTTCCAGACTGAGTCGTACGCCTTCTGCAAATCCACAAATAGGTACGCCTCTCTGTCCTTACTTCTCATTCTTGCAACCTTGATGTGTTCCAATAATCTGATTAGATTTAAGTGGGTGCTTTTGTTTTCTATAAACCCATTTTAATAACTCCCTGTAAAAAATAGTTCACTCTTTTGTTCTAAAATTCTGTTTACAATAATCTTTTCGATTATCTTGTTGATATGTGAGTTCACTACGATTGGTCTTGTATTGCTAATGTCTGTGTATTGATCTCTTTGATTTTTGCTCAGCAATACTAATCTTCCCTCTTTTAGGTACTGTGGGATGCTTCCGGTGTTCAGGCATTTAACTATTTTATCACTTACTGTTTTTCTCATGATCTTTGATTTTTAAAGCATTTTTCCATCAAATCCATCTTACCCTATCGCTGTGTTGAAATTACACTCTGAAATACTATTCATGACATCCTAGACTTGGCAAAAACTTTATGAACTTTGCTCATTCACCATAGCTGTGTCCCCACACTTTATTCTTGTCATTTAATTATTTTTAATCTTGTCATCCTCAAACAACTTGTTGTAAAATTCTGTGACATTCTTTATTGTTTGGTCTCTTATTAAACTCTCTCTCCGTTTATTGTTAACCCCTTAATTGGTTGTATTTATTTCTAGCACTTCGTGAGTCGCTTGACTAAGTAAAAGAATCCCTTCAAATCGTTTCTGTCTAAATAGTGTTCAATGTCTTGTATCGCTTCATTCTACTGTTATTTGATGTCCTGGTACACACTATTTCCATTTTTGACGTTGTTCTTAACTGTCCAATATGGAGGTTATTGGTACCAGTTTTTTGTTTTGCTTTGTTTCTCCAACTTATCTCTAAAGCATCTTTTTAACGGAAGGTCAAAGTCTTGTAATCTTATCATCCTTCACTCTTCAATGAATGTTTTTCAACATTACTTTCTAACATCTGATATTCTCAGTATCTTATCCTTATCCGTAATCTTCAGATAATGTTCTTAGTATTTCACTTTTAGTTTTACTTGTATTAACTTGTGGTCTGTTAAATTCAATTGTTCAAGTTCCCATAATGATGTTTCTATATTTGAGAATACTTGATCAAGTTAGTTGCCTTTAGTATGAGTCTCTGAACCCTCTGGAATTTATTCTAATAGGCCTTTTCTTTTGAGTCTTTTACTGAAATCTTTTAAGGGGAAATTGAAATCTCCCAGTACTATGATCTTTTGTTTATCGCATTTTATTTTTTATTGATCTAATCATGAACATCATTCTGTTCTAAAGTTCTTTTATTTCATCATTTATATACGGTGGTATGCACACTGTGATAATGTGTAGTGGGCATCCTTCTACATTTAAAATATTCAATGCCAGGAACTACTTTAAGGTTTTTATTGTTTTCATTTGGTATTTTTCACTATTCATGGTCAAAACTCCTTCATTTCTTGCTAGTTGTGTCTGTATAATGTTTTGACTGTTCAATCCAATTATCCGCTAGAGTCTCGTTTCCACGAGTGCTATAAAGTTGGGGTTCTTTTCCTCAAACTCTCTTAGCATTTGGTCTTGCTTCAACTACGAATTCAATCCCCTGACGTTCTGTAAGCAGATCTTTAGTTCAATGTTCAATGTCGGCATCTATCTTTTGTTATTTATTGTTTCCGTTATTCTCTTACTTCTTTGTTACTCAGCGAATCTTTCGTTCCTTCTAACTCATCCTTCAGCTTTTCTTTGTTGTTGAAAGAAATGCAGCTTTTGGTTGTTTTCTATTGGAATAGAAAATTTGTTCAAGTTTTTTTAACTATTATTATTAACTTGAGCATTTTGGATTTTTTTTTTACCTTGATTCACTATTTCCTTATTTAAATATTAAAAATATTCTTGAATCATTTTTTTTGGTTAATGTATAGCTCATCCAGCATCATCTGCATAAACAAGTAGTTTTCTTCTCTCGGTTTTCTGCTAGCTCTATGCTTTCACCTGTTTCCCGCTGTTTCTTCTCCCTCTTTAAATTCCATTAATTTAATTTTTAAATGAAATTTTTATTCAATTATTTCAAATAATTCTTTAAATTCAAAATTCTATATTGATATTATGAATGGAAGTCAATTTGTGATAAAAAAGTGTAGATTTAAAGATGATTAGCTGTCTAATCCTTTAAATTATGTCATCGAGTCCTCTGAAATATTTAATGAGGACATTTTAGAAATTGTCCCCAAGAGAATTTTCCTTTCAGAAACTAATTATTATTTTCTTGCTATTGATAAGGAATTAAAAGGTGTAATATTTTTATTTAATCTATTTTATATATAATATAATATTTGACCTTAGAAGCTAGGTATTTGTAACCCAAAATTTTTGAAGTAGATTAAATTATGGAATTATATTAATTCTAAATTCCACTCTTTATTATCGTTTTATTTCATTATTAAATCAAATAAATATTTGTGTTATATAATAAAGGAAATTAACTTCGTCTTTATTATTCTTTAATAACTTTCATTTTTTCTAATGAAAAAAGATAAAATACAATTAAAAATATTTTATTGATTTATTAATCGAAACAGTATAATAAAAAAAAATTTTCTCAATATTAGCAGCTTTTAATTATTTTATATTAAACTTAAAAGCCATTTGCTTATTAATTTACATAATAATGAAATTATGATAAATTATTACTTGAAATTCAAAAAATTCTTTAAATTATGATTTTTTATTAACCATTTTAATTAATTGAAGAATTGTAAATTAATTTTTATGAATTTCATAAACTTATTTTTGGGTGATGTCAACAAATGCTCACAAAAAATTTAATAAAAATAAGAAATATCATAGCAAGGTCTTTTTATAGAGCTCTTAACTGGTCACAAGAGCAAGATCTCATTGATTCGCAAAAGTTAATATAGTTTTTGCAAGGTTTAATAGGGTGGATAACTGATGTATGAGAGGGTTTCAGGATAATGTCCTCCCCAGAAATGCCCGTTTTACCTCTTTAGTATTATTTGTAAAATTAATGTGAAAATAAAATCGTTAGATTATAATATATAATTGGAATCTCTATATTATTAAAATTATTAAGAAGATTACAACAACTCATTGCAGAGTACACTTAACCATTAATGTTTTTTAGTTTCTTGCAGAGACATCACTATTGTTGACGTTGTTTAATTTAAATAATATAAAACATTATCATTAAACAAAAAGTAATGAATATATTATATTAATAAGATAAGAACTAATGGATAACTTAAATGTCCCTAGCTATACTTTAAGAAACCATTTTCAGACTCTATCCATAAGAATTTAATATTATTGAAGCTTTAAATTTTTTATAAAATAACCTTAACTTTAAATCTACAAGATAATCAGATTGTAAAGTATATTAGTGGTTGAGAAATATAAATAAGTATTAAATATTATTAGATTAGCAGAATATCTAACTTTCTTGGTATGTATAAATGGACGAGTCACTATGGAAACATCTTCAAAATCCTTCAATTTTCCAGAAAAAAATGGATATTAGGGATAATAGAAGAAAAGATTAATTGATGGAGAAATATTTCAAGCTCAAACCGAATAAAATAAACATTAGAAAATTTAATAGCTAACAATTTTTAAGAAGACAGTATCAAGCACAAAGACGGTTGGTCAAGTTGAATAGGAATTGATTGGGAAATGTTGAAAAAATTATTAATAATATTTATATCAATCACAAAATGAAGTTAAAGAAGAATCATGCTAGTTAGCAATTTAAATCGACTGAGTATGGGCAGTATTAAAAAAACACATTAAGTACTTATTTAGTATACTCTCAGGAAAACCTCAAAGATAAGACCATATTTATATAAAATTTTTCGGTAAAAAGATTTATTAGAATGTTAAAATCATTAAGCAGTAAACAATGCATCTAAAAGACATTGGCACTTAAGGCTATTTGAAACTTGAACGATAACTTTACACATAAATTTTACAATTAATACTCAATAGATAAAATTGGATTTCTAAGGAAGTCTTTGCTCCCAAACCTTCCACAGGAGTTAACACCTCCTTAACCACTGTAAATACTTTATTAGGTTTTGTCAATCAAGAAGCTCTACCTCTTGTGCCCCGTTGAGAGGTGCACTATGACCCTACTTATTAGAGATTAGATTAGATATTAACTGAAAGGTAAAATAAATACTAGAGATTAACTTTAATAATCTAGTACTTAATATATAATCATTATTAATATTATTACTACTACTATTAAATATGTTTGTTTAAACCTTTGATTAGTTGATTAGGTTTAGTATATTTAATGTCTACGGGCCTTACTGGACTACCGGTGGCCAGCCTTTTAGGTCCCTAACTGCCATTCGGGATTTATCCTGGGGTGCATCTCCCCTGCCTCCAGTAGTGCGGTGGTAGCTATAAATTCCCGTTTTTATTTTTTTCTGAGATCAGAGTTCAATTGACCTGGGAATCTGAAGCAGTAGGTAAAGTTTAGGTACCAGCTGAGATCAAGTGGTTAAGATCAACATAGGTTGGAGTGAGAATTTTAGAATTCTGAAGTAGATATCATAAAGAGCTTCGTTATCAATGCACATAACCTCACTAGCTTCTCTTGTTTTTACAGTCACCACCTAAGAATTGAAAACTAGCTCTTCGGAGCTAGCAGCTAGCTTGGTCCTGGGGGCTATGTCCCTCGCCTTCAACTCTATCAGTGCCCACTAATGTAGTTGCTCTAAGGTCCATCTTTAGTAGTAGTAATAATAGTAATAATGACCCTACTTATTATTTATAATATTGTATTATAAAATTCTATTTTATGAGCAATTGCTAGCACAGTGGCTAATTCTTGCATGTGTGTGAGCAATTTTTAACATCACCCCTTATTTTGAATTTTTAATTAATCTAACACGATTAGCTAAGTCTCATATATTAATCATTAAGAATGTCAGAAGATCAGTTTTAATATATGAATTTTATTATAAAAATTTAAAGAAAATATATAAGTATTAACGACTAAGAATAAAATAATATAAACTGAAAAAATTAGTTTTCAATTAAATTTATATATTAAGTAACTGTGAAAATCAAAAGCTCACAAATAATTATATTCACTAATTGCAATTAATTTAGATATATTAACACCTAGTTTTTAAATTAACAATAATAGAATTTATTCATAAAATTTAAATTAAACACAAGAAATTAGAAAAAAAATTATAATTAACTATATTATTGAGAATTATCAGATAGTCCTAGTCTATAATTTAAATAAAATATAATATAATATCAAACTTTTAGTATTATTTATTACTAATATATGTTGTGAGCGGCGAGAAAGACAAAAAAAAACTAATGCTAAGAAATTTGTGGAGATGGAAAAAGCATGAAAAATTTCAAAAACACATATTGAGACCTCTCATTCAGTCGTTTAAGAAAAAACAGCTTCTGGTATAACTTCTGGTACGATGTAATCTGGAGTTCCACAAAAAAAGTAGGGAAGGTAAATATTTCTAAAAATCCTAATGCCATCTTTAAAAAATTATCGCCCCTATTTAATACACATATATTAGTAATAAAACTGATTATATAAGAGATCTCTAATTAAATTTTGATCTCTAATTTTAATTTACCTTTCAAGTTATTATCTATCTATCTAATATCAAACTTTTTTATAGCTTGGAAATAATTAAGTAATGATAAACAAGTATTTGATTAAATTTTATTTTAAAATATAAAATAATATAAACTTGATTGAAAACAACACTCTCGTTCGGTTAGAATCATATGATCTCACTTAAAATATGAGGGGACTAAGTCGGTGCAAAAATTTTTTCAAATCCTAAGTCGATGCAAATTTTTTTCTTCTCATAAACATCAAAATCCCTAAATCGGTGCATGATCAATTTTTGACATTTTTTATATAATTTATCATTTAACCCCACTTAAAAAGTATCAGTATTATCTAAAATTTATGTTTCAGCTTCTGAATCGAACTCCTTCATGAGATTTTGATCATAGGACACTTATAATATTATTACAAAATATTTTTTCTCTGTGACAGATATTCGTTTAAGAAAAAAAATAATATATTGATTAAATTTTTTAATGTTAAGGTAAAATTTTTGGAAAATAAGTTGAATTTTTTATTAATGTAGATTTATGAATATATACATTTGATTAAAATCATAAAAAGTACAAATAAGAGCAAATACAAGCATTATAGAGCAAATTGAACGTGAATTATCTGATTATGTATTTTATAGAATATAGCAAGATATTCTGAGTATCCGCACAGCTGTGCGGAATATTGTTGAAATCTGGCCCACTTCATCCCACATTAGTCTTAATTCCCCTTTTATGCAGGGGAACCTCTCTAGGCTTTTAATGCCCTATTTTTAATTATTTCTTAATTATTATTAATAAATATAGAAATAAATTACTTTTCGCAATTTATTAATTTAATAATTTATCACTTACTAGAATTCTCTTAAGAGAAATCAAACTTTATTTAACATATTTAATTTTTCATTAAAAATTAAAATCAAATATCTATATTTATTAATAATATAGAAATAATAAAAAATAGGCATTAAAAGCCTAGAGAGGTGCCCCTGCATAAAAGGGGAATTAAGACTAATGTGGGATGAAGTGGGCCAGATTTCAACAATATTCCGCACAGCTGTGCGGATACTCAGAATATCTTGCTATATTCTATAAAATACATAATCAGATAATTCACGTTCAATTTGCTCTATAATGCTTGTATTTGCTCTTATTTGTACTTTTTATGATTTTAATCAAATGTATATATTCATAAATCTACATTAATAAAAAATTCAACTTATTTTCCAAAAATTTTACCTTAACATTAAAAAATTTAATCAATATATTATTTTTTTTCTTAAACGAATATCTGTCACAGAGAAAAAATATTTTGTAATAATATTATAAGTGTCCTATGATCAAAATCTCATGAAGGAGTTCGATTCAGAAGCTGAAACATAAATTTTAGATAATACTGATACTTTTTAAGTGGGGTTAAATGATAAATTATATAAAAAATGTCAAAAATTGATCATGCACCGATTTAGGGATTTTGATGTTTATGAGAAGAAAAAAATTTGCATCGACTTAGGATTTTGAAAAAATTTTTGCACCGACTTAGTCCCCAAAAATATCAAATAACTTGATATTACTATCACTGAAATAAAATTTTAAAGAGATATTTAAAAATTTAAATTAAAAATAATTAGTAATAATATAATATCGCCTTAATAAATTTTACAATAATCTTTTATTGGCTGGATATAATATAGATGAGTCCATATTTAAAATAAATAATATGATAAAAAACTACAACTTAATCTATTAATATAATCGATTTTATATCTATCAAATTAATATATAACCTTATTTAAATATTTCTTTTCAATTATTCATTTCTTTGTTGTATTATAATTAATTTAAATTTTATAAATATAAATTTTCTATCAATAACGTAATTTTTCCAAAGTTAATGGATATTAACGAATAGTTAAAGAAGGAAATCAATTAAAATCATAAATTTTAAACAATTTGTCAATTCTTAAAAACTAATTAATTTCTAATTTTGAAAATTAATATTTAATTTTAATCAATATAATTTACTATTTTATTGAATTACTTATAGAAAATTATGACTTTTATTTGAGTAATACAATTGAATTAAAAAAATATCTATAATTATATAATATCTTAAACAAAAATTTGCAAATAAACGATCATGGACTATTTGGATAAATAATTTATAATTTGCTGGACTTTAATATTGGCGGTAATAATTTATATCGATCCTTTGATGATATAAATTATTACCGCCAATATTAAAGTCCAGCAAATTATAAATTATTTATCCAAATAGTCCATGATCGTTTATTTGCAAATTTTTGTTTAAGATATTATATAATTATAGATATTTTTTTTATTTAATTCTACTATATTTATATTGCATATCACAAGAGGCAAATATTTATTTTTATTTAGTGAGAGGAATTCTACAATCTGATTACTTAGTAGGAAATTTTAATTTAATTTTTTTAAGAATAATCTTAAAAAATATTTTTATGTCTTAAATTATAATTTCATTTAAAATTTATAAATGTTTTAATAAAAACTAATGATAAAATTTTTAATGTTTATATTTATAATTGCCTCTCTTTATGAAAATAGGGCTGCTTAAAACCTTTTACTTTTTAAAATCTATTGATATAAATATTGCAATTATTTTATTTTAAACAATAAAAATGAATAAGGAACTTTTAAAATATTTATATTATTTAAGGATTAAATTTAGATCATAATGTAAACTTCTTCTACTTAAATGATAAAAAAAACATATAGGGATGTAGCTAAATACAAAATTTTTAATAGTATTTATTAAAATTTAAACAGAGAATTATAGGGGGGGGTAAGACCAGAACCAGTAATTAATTTTCTTATTTCTACCCTACTTAAACTCTGTTAATTCATGGCTATGGTCAAATAAGGGTCATTAAATAAGAATAAAGCGCTCAAAATAGGTATAGGCAACTTCATCATGTCCATATAATCAATATTATACATAAAATATCTATAAAAATGCACTTATTTTGAATATATTTTTCGAAAACCTTTTGATTTTATCTTGAGTTTTTATTTAACTAAATGTTAAACAAGGTAAATTCCAACGAGTCACCCATATAAATAAAAGAAGGTATAATATATTCATATTAAGATATACATTAATGTATTTATATGAGTGACTCGTTGGAATTTACCTTGTTTAACATTTAGTTAAATAAAAACTCAAGATAAAATCAAAAAGTTTTTCGAAAAATATATTCAAAATAATTGCATTTTTATAGATATTTTATGTATAATATTGATTATATGGACATGATGAAGTTGCCTATACCTATTTTGAGCGCTTTATTCTTATTTAATGACCCTTATTTGACCATAGCCATGAATTAACAGAGTTTAAGTAGGGTAGAAATAAGAAAATTAATTACTGGTTCAGGTGTTGCCTTAGAAATATATATTCAATATATTTTTCTGTAAATAAAAATATATGTAAAAAAAAATTTAACTTATCTTAAACTAATATTTAAGGAATACATTCAAAACCCCAAAACCCCTTAGTGAGGTTTATAAGTGCTTTGATTTGTAGGGTATAGTTGGGGTCTTATTGGGGTTAGTAGAGAAAAAGCAGGTTTTTTGTGAATTTAATGAATATTTAATGATTATTAGTGTAATTAATTCAAACAAATTTTATCTGCTTATCTTTGTGGTACCTCTTGAATATAGCTCTCTGGAGTGGCTCAAGAATGTCTTCTAAAGATTATCTTGGATAAGCTGGAGCTCTAACGATTATCATCTCTACAAGCCTTTTAATTTAATTGCAGACATCTTCCTGTTATATATGTTTAGAAGCCAAACTTATTGATTATATTTCGTGCTTTGTTCCAAAGTAAGACATACTTTCCATATCGCACTCTAAGATTATGGCGCAACTGCCCAAACATCCCATTAAACAGAGCCATTAGTCCACTTCTCCCTGATTGGAAAGTATCCTGGTGTGCCAAGCACCTCAGCCAAAGTTACTATTTCTAATCTTATTGCTCTATTGAAATCAATGACTACAATTTCTAATGGACAGAGATTTAACATAACATTTTAAGGCTTCAAATCTCTATGTACATACCCAAGTTCATGAAGCTCTTAAACACCCTTAATCATTTCTGACAGTATCTCATTTAAATCATCTGGGTATCTATTATGATAGAAATACTCTCTCAAAGTCATTTCAAACTTTTTCAGTCTTAATGCAACAAAGCCATGCCCAAGAATAACTCCATCAAGTCTAAGTAAGTTCTTAAACTATTTTTTCTAAGCCTCCCTCAGTATTATGTATTCGTTTGCAAATTCATTTTGATACTGCTCGTTTTTAATGAGATATTTAAAAGGATATACTTTGTAAGCATACTCATCAACCACTATAAGCTTAGCCTTGTTTGGCAGGTCAAAATGCAAGTAATTTTCAATACAGCTTTCAATATCAACTGCATTCAATGCAGGTATATACATAGCTCTCCTTAAAGACATGCTATAAGAGTACCATTTGCTGGCTGATTCATTGATTCAAAACGCTTCTGCCTCTTGAGCCTTTCCTCTTGTTGTCATTAAGACTCAAGAGAGTTATTTTTTCTTTTAGCAGGTACAAGCTTTTAAGTTCACTCATCTTTAATCAGGAATTCGCTTAAATGATGCTTCTGCATATGCCTCTTTACTTTGGCTGAGTGAATATAAGACTTCATGCATCTTGTGCACTAATATCTAACATCTATTTTATCATGCTTAAAGTAGATCTTAGCTCTACCAGAGTGTACCTCTTTGATGTGCCTCTTCAAGCTAGACTCAGTTGAGAAAAAATTTAGCAGTCTTCACATTAAAATGTTTTAAATTTTTCTATTTGTTGCTGTTCTTTATCTTCCTCAACTAATTCAACTTATGTTTAAAATCCTATCTCTGCACTCTACTTCTTGTTTTAAACTTAAATTTTAAAGACCTCAGCTTCAAACTCTAGAACTCTTAGCTCAATCTCCTTCTCAATATAAATTACTTCTGGTTTCTTGGAGGAGCCAAGTTTAGCTATGATTATCCACTGCTAAGAGAAACTGCTTTTCGATTTAAGTTAGCCGCCATGTTTAAATTCAAATTTAAATTTATATTATTAAGCTCTGATAACCTTTCTGGTTATAGTCACTCTGTATAGGAGTTGATACGTCAACAATTATAGTTCAATTTAAGGTGTTAGAGATCATATTTATGCTTAGTTTATAAATATAATTTTTCTAATTTCATACTTAATAATTTCGATTTTGGTACCAACCAAGTATAAAATCGGGTTGGTACTGGTACCAATTAGGTTTTTTGAACCATTTTGGAACTTTTCCATTAAAACCTCATTAGTTTAAAGTAGGTTACTAATTAAGTATTGGTACTATTAAATTGGTACCAATTAAATTTAAACGAATTTAGTACCGGTACTAATCAAATATAAACAAATTTAGTACTAATTTAATGGAACTAAATTGATAAAAATGGAGCTCTATTTCTGAAGTTTGTTACAGCTTCTGCCAGCTTTCTCCGCGTATCCTTACCAGGTTGACCTCCTATAAGATGCCCATAATTAATACTAAGATTTAACAGTAGGATCCAGAACTCTATATATTAAAATTTGAAATTCAATAACAAGAGAAGGAACAAGGATGGAATATATAAGTACTGCAATGAAAAGGGTTGAAGCATAAGAAATGATCTCAAGATTTAGAAGCAAGGAAGATGTCTATCGATACCTGACTTAGCATGGTAAGCATTTGACATATACTTAATCATATACTATAGTGGGTTTATTCCTTCCAACGATGGAAGGTACCAAAATTTCATTCTTAAAAGCTATACTCTGCGATGAGAAGAAAGCCTTCAAAAACAGCGAAATAAAGTTGATAGATATACCAAACTACCCAGAGATTTCAGTTACTAATCTCTACGAGGATGCTATGAAAGATGAAGAGTTGGTAGTTTATCTTCCTACCAAGAAACAACTCTCTAACAAGCTTCCAGAAAGGAGCTTCTTCTTTGGAGTTCTTGGCACTTTAAGAGAGAGTTATCTCAAGGAGATCATTGAAGAAGCTCACAAAAAACGCTTCTCTATTTCTCGTGAAGATTAAAAGAAGCAAGGCATACTAATAAGCGAGACCTGGCTCGCTGAGCTTAAGAAGCATCCATTCCTCTCTCGTAAGCTTTGATTCATAACTTTGTAGGGAAACCTGGAACTGGTATATTCCTAATGAAAGAGCATGCGAAGGTTCACAGAGAGAGAAAGTCATAAGTCATAGACTATTTATGAAGTGAGCAAGAGACTTTATAAAGATGTTTTAAAAGCCAGAAGAAATGAACATAGATGCAGGAGCTGGCACAAGGAGAAGAAATATGGGCCCAAGCAAGCCATAAGAAGAGGAGAAGAAAGAAAAGCCAAACCCCTTTATGGGTTAGTTTAATATGTGAACTTATTCATTCATTTAAATCTAAAACTTATTTATAAACATTCATTCTTCCTTCTCTCGCACAAACTGTTCTCTTATCTATGCTTACTCTCTTGCAGTTACTCTGAATCAAGTCTACTGTATCTATAGGCAAGTCATGCATTAAGTGATTTAGCAGCAGTTTCTTGTAATGGGTCTTGATTTAACTCCAGTAGAATTCAATTCCATTAAATTAAGGGCTGTAAGGAACATTGTATAAGAGTAATGTTTAACTCTTCATAAGCTTTCTTAGACTCCTTAGTCTTATGAACTGAGAGGTTGTCAACAAACACGATGATCTCTTAATCGTTGTATTTATCTCTCAGCTTATGTAGGAACTCTATGCACTACTCTCGATTAATAGAGCGAGGATGAATAACATAACTTTCTAAGCCAGAGTCTTCACTAATACCTGCTAAAATTGCATGGGTTACAACCTTTACTTTCTAATCGTACACTTCTATATTATCATACTTCTTATACCAAGACTTATTAATAAAAGTGTTGAAGGTAAACACAGCTTCATCAGCGTGTATGAACTTGATATTATTGTCAATAGCCCTCTGCATTTAATAATATATATAGTTTAAATTAAACTATAAAATGCCACTGTAAAATCAATCACTCTCTTCACTCTGTTGACAGTCTTGAAAGTAATACCATTTCTTCTACAAATGTTAGCTATAGTTTATGGAGAGATACGCATGTCAGGAAACTTGCGATGAAACATCACAGCTCGCTAGTCTAGTGGAAAGTGTGCCCAATACTTTAAAGACTTCGAACCACAGAGGTAGTCAATATGGTGCTGTGAGAACTTTTATTTTCTTGCAGGATGATTTCAAGTGCCTGAAGTATAATGCTAAACAGCCAACAAGCAATAATACCTAACTGTTGAGGCACTCTTGCACAAGAGCTTTGCTATAGCTGCATAATTCATTACTGCTTTGACTTAGTCTATATTAATACTCCTACCATACCTAAGCTTAAGCAGTAAATCTAAATATTTCTCATCATAAATAGACCCTAAATTTCGCTAATTTCTATTTCTCATTTTGTAAATTGGTCTAATTTCTCTACTAACCCCAATAAGACCCCAACTATACCCTACAAATCAAAGCACTTATAAACCTCACTAAGGGGTTTTGGGGTTTTGATTCGGTATGCAAAGTTGAAATTTTTCTAAAAATTAAATTGATTAATAACTAAAATCATTGAAATCCAAAGGGACTTAAAATTAAAATTGATTATATGATAGATTCCCCAATTTAAGCAGGACTTTTATATTGTATTTATTGTTCAAATTATTCTGAGAAGCAAGATGCTTTAATTTTTTGATAATTTATATAAACAATCAAATGGATTAATTGGCTAGAGAAAAAGTGTTAAATTCATTATATGAATAACAAAAACCGTTTCATTTTAATGAGCTCCCAGAGAGTATAAGATTGTTAGGGCTTGGAGATATTTTTTTTTAAAAAAATGAAAGTGATTAACAATTAATTAATTTAATTCATTTTCAAAATTCTAATGTATTCCTACAATAACATCTTTATTAAAGTTTAGTTGATTTCATAAAAAATCAAGAAGAACCAATTTATAGTTTGGCTTTCATCCTTGTCTATACTACTATATTCAAGTTATTTAATATTTATGTCAAAATCTTGATGAATTTGTTGTTTTTTATATTAAATTACAGGTTTTAAGGAATCATTACAGCTTTAATTATGTTATAAAATAAATCCTTAAAGTGTTACTACTTCAGGAATAGTTTAGTTAAATAAAATTTTTCAAAGCAAAGATTGAAGAAAACATTAAATTTGATTTCCTTTTTATATTTTAAATTAAGTTTTAAAAGGATTTTTAATTTTAATTTTAGCAAATAAAAAGTACCACAAAACATTGTAATATTTAGGCTAAAAGTCAAAAAGATTGGATTATTATATAAATGATGTTGGAATTTATTTTGATTTGCATTTTATATAATTTTTATTAATGTAGGAATTTAATTGATTTAGGAAATTAAATAATAAATATATAAATAAATAAGTGCCAATTTACTTTCTTGAAAACAAATTATAAGGTACTTTTTCGTTAGAGAATTTATAATTTGCTGGATTTTAATGTTGAGTGTACTATTTAATAGCATCCTTGAAGTAATATTTATCGATTTTAATTTTAAGGGATTTGTTTAGTTAAATTTGAAGATAAATTAAAATTGATTTATACAGATACAAGGATGCGATTAAATAGTATTCGCAACAAAAAAATCTAGCTAATTTTAAATTTTTAACCGAAAAAATACTATGTTATCTAGATTTCGAGAAAAATTACTGTCTCGAATTTAATTAATTCATCATATATTTATTAAATAATTTCCTTAGTCAATTATATTTATACAATATTAAAATTCAGTTAAGTTAGAATATATTAATCCAGAGGATTAATTAAATTTGCTTGCGATCATTAATAAAGAGATATTTTTACAAAAGGAATTTATGTAGATTATTTTTTAGAGTAGAAAAAATTTAAAGTATTATATTTCACATTTTCAATTGAAAAATCTTAATTAAGTAATCTAATTTAGAATGAAGTTAATTTTGAATTTTCAGTGAGTTAATTACTGTATTCTTAAAGTTTTCAACTTTCAATTTATAAATTACAATATAAAATTTTTTAAAAATAATGATAATTCTTTAAATAAATTGGGTCTCAAGATTTCATAATATTTGATTTGGATCATTTTGATTTTATTGGTTCATTTTCTGTAAATTAGGAACTATTTCAAATGAACTATATATTCTTTTGTGTAGATGGTAGCTAAGTATAAAATTTACTTTTATTTTTTTTATGGGTGTTGACGTCCGTGCCTCCCAGCACCGTCAGGGCCTCCCAGCAAAAGTCAGGACCTCCCAGAAGCATCATGGCCTCCCAAAAGTTAATATAATAAAGATAATAAAATCTTTTATATAATACAATTAAACTTTAGTTTAGTTCAAATTATACTAATTTTTAAATAAAAATTTCTTTATTAATACAAACTTAAAAAGAAAACTAATATAATTTTAGTATTATTTTTCAAAAGTTAACATTTCAAAAATCTATTTTATTAATAAATTATTCCTATTTTCTAGAATGATCCAAATTTCCTCAATATTTTATTAAATTTTATTTTTAAAAACTTAAAATCATATCGCAAGTATGATCAATATTTTGAGTAGTGATATCTTAATTTATAAATTTTAATTACAACATTATTTCTAAAATTAGTTAGATTCTAAAATTGTTCTCTAATTTAGAACCTTATAGATAATGTTATTATTTACAGAGGTTTATCCTTTGAAAAATAGTGTATTTTTAAAATATCTATACTTTAAACCTTTTCATTTATTTGCTTACATTTACACATTACACTTAAAATTTTAATAGTTAGTATCTTCAATTTTGATAAATCAAATAACATAGGAAATTTTGATATTTTCCTGAAACTAGTAATTATAATTTTAAACATTATATTGATATACATTAATTTTAAGTTTATATTCATTTATCATTTGTTTTAAAACTAACAATAAGCTAAATACTTAACTAATTACTAAAATAATTAGCGTTAATCTCTCAAAAACTTCTATATTAACGATTTATAATGAATATTTTTTATTATTTTTGATCTATTAAACATTAATAATATTTATCATTAATTAACATCCGAATTTTATGAATTTATGGTACATATATTAATATATGCGTATTTTTTCAGGTAGTTGAAATATAGGTTTTTAGTTTGTACAATTTTAATGATGATTTTCAAAGATTAAATAACTGACTTTAGCGACAAAATATCATAGTAAATATAGATATATGTTAAATAATTGAAAGTTTATTGAACTTAAGGTTTCAAGTGAAACAGTTAGTTTACAGTTTAAAAAGTAATTTATATTATACTTTAAATTATTGAAAATAAAAAATTCATAATACTAATTCTTAAAATAATGAAAAAAGTTTAGTAAGTTGTCCTTAATATTACCATTTAATTAAGTTTAAATTCATATATCCATATATTTTATTTTACCTTAATTCTTTAATAATTTGTATAAACTATTAGTTAAAATGTTAAATTATCATTTAATTAGATAAATATTTTATTTAGCAATATACTTTTTGTAAACATTAATCAATATCCTAGGTTATTAATTATAAAAATAAGCATTTATATTGTTTAGAAGATTAATTTAACGAGACTTTGTTATCTTAAATATGTTGAAAAGTTAATTTATACTCCTTTGTAACACACCTGCATGTTACCCAAATTGCTAAGGGGAAGATTCTGAAATAATTTCAACCTCATTTAATACATTCGTAAAAAGATAAAAATTACTAACAATACACCAATGTTATTTTTCTCTATTATTTGTTTGGTATTTGGGCACTCACCCAAATTTTAGGGAAAAAAAAGTTGTTATTTTTTATTAAACTGTAAAACTAATGATAAAAAAGTTTTTAATTCTAATATTTTTTTTAATTTTAATTGTGTTATCGATAAAAAAGTGTGGGAGGCCCTGACGTTGGTGGGAGGCCCTGACGTTTGTGGGAGGCCCTGATGTGACTGGGAGGTCCTGACTTTTGCTGGGAGGCCATGAAGCCCTTTGGGAGAACCTGACGATACTGGGAGGCCCTGATGTTGGTGGGAGGCCCTGACGGTGCTGGGAGGCACGGACGTCAACACCCTTTTTTATCTATTTTAATTTTGTATACAGGACTAACATTATAAACTAACTCATATATAATTTCGATTAAATTAATCCGCATAAGCTTCATATAAAAATTGATGTCGTTCTAAATAAGTATGAATTCTATGATTTAGACAATTAGCTTTTACATTTCTAATATTTTAATTTATTAATTAAACATAAATAAGTTTGAGAAATTTAATGAAAAATAAATTATTACTATTCATTATATCTAGATGTATTTATTAGTTATTCAAATAAAATATAATTAAGCCAAGATAAATTAATCAAATCCAATTGCAATTTTAAGTATTTCTTAAATGTTAATTAATCATTTTTAAAAATCATTTATAATACATTAAAAATATTCAGGAAATTTTAAAGTTAAAGAATTGTACAGTATGTTATTATTATTTTTTATAAATTTTCACTTAGTCTGTTGTGTTTTACTAATATAACTTATTTTATTTCACTTAATATTAAGTTAAGTCTCTCTTTTAGATTCAAATGAATGCTTAAAACATATATAAAATGCAGAGTGACTTCACATTATTAATATGAAATAGAAATAAACTTGAAAAAAATAAAAATATTAATGAAAAATCAATCAATCCTTTTGGAATATTATTGTAGTAATACATTCGATTTAGAAAAATGAATTAAAATTAAATTGATTGATAATTAAAATTATGGCATTTATCTAATCCAAAATGATTCAAAATTAAAATAAAAATCGAATATACGATAGATCCCGCAATTTTAGCAGGATTTTTTTATCATAGTTATTCTTGAATCATCCTGAAATGTAAGATACTTTAATTTTTTGCTGATTCCTATAAACAGTCAAATGGATTTTCTGGCTTGAGAAAAATGATAAATTCATTATATAAATAACAATTATCTTCTCATTTTTTATGCGATTTCTGGAGAGAAGGATGTTGTTAGGGTTGATGGCATCTCTCTTCAAAAAAACAAAGTAATTAATAATTAATTAATTTTAGTTCATTTTCCAAATTCGTATGCATTTCTACAATGTTAATTTAAGTTAAGAAATCTTTGTTTAGCATTCAAAAAACATTTTATTATCTCCTAGTTTATATTTCTACAATATTTAAATATAGCCTTTTAATGATTTAAAATTTTTGGGGGAAGTTTCTTCCCCTAATTTAGTCTTCCGCATCAACATTCTAATTTATAATTTGTTAATAAAACTTTTTAAAAATATAAAACGTAATTTAAATTACCATACCATACATTAAACAACATATTTTTATAGATAATTTTTAAGAATTATATTTATTCCTTATCTCATTACATATTCAAAAAATTATAAAACTAATTATTTTAATATACAAATAATATAATAATCTCAGAAAAAATTGGCATTTTCAAGATAGAAAAGAATAATGGAGCTTTACAAAAAATTTTATATATTCGTAAAAATTTTTCTAAGAATTTTGAATAATCAAGTATGCATAATTGGATTTTAATTAAAGATATAAATTATTAAAAATTACACTTTTTCATGCAAGGGGCACGAACTTTCCCATATGTGCAAGAAAATACTAATTGTTGGAGCAACTTCCCCAATATCTTTATAATTTTTTAATAAAAATTAATATTTAGTTTACTTGAAAACTATTATTTATTGTGATATAAATTTATTAATACTAAATATAATTCTTTTGGAAATTAAAATGAAATATAATAATTAGAAAATCAAAATTATAGCAGTTTAAAAATTTGTGAAAAATAAACAAAAGATTTTGTATAAGTTAGATGGAAAATTTAAATTTACCTGGACTTTACAATTTCCTTAACTATTTTATCTCGCTCCAAGAAAGAGATAAAATAGTTCAGCCAATAGTAAAGTCCAGGTGAATTTAAATTTTCCATCTAACATATACAAAATCTTTTGTTTATTTTTCACAAATTTTTAAACTGCCATAATTTTGATATTCTAATTATTATATTTAATTTTAATTTCCAAGAATTATATTTTTGAAATAACTTTTTGATCAATTTAAATTAATGTATATAATAATTGAATCGAAATTAATAAAATAATAAGCCGATAAATTCAAGATATGAGTGAGATTGAGATTTTCAACTACAATAATGGTTTATAAGAATCTTTCATTTTTTCTTGCAACGAAAGAAGTGAGCTTGTATTTGAAGAATGCTACAAGAGGCTTTTATAAATCAACCCTGCTATGAGTCCACAGATATGTGCTCCTCATGTGGGCAAGGGAAATATTTAATAAAAATTATTAAATCGAATAGTAATTTAAGAACTAATCATTCTATTAAATTGAAATTCTCTTCTTTTGTTAAAATTATAATTCCACTAGACAAATTATAATATTTTTAATCTAAAATTAATCATTTCGATTTTTACAATTGGAGAAAAAAAGGCAAACATAAAATATCATAATTAATTATTTTTAATTTAAAGAATTTAAATTGCTTAACAATTATTAAGCAAATTTATTGAGATTAAAATTTTGAGGGGGGATATCTGAACCTAAGCTGCAGCATCTAAACCAAATGTATTTTATAATAATTTAAATACGTTTGCATGCATGTTTCTAGTCAATTTAGTGTCGGAGAACACGAATAAACATTTATTGATAACGAGGGATCACTCTAAAGGATAGAAAAAATGACAATCTGTATATGTTTTATTATAATATTACGCATATTTTTATCTTTTTTTCAAATGTTTATTTATTCAAATTTTTTTTTTTAAACTTTAGAACATACACGAGTATTTCCTGCTATGAGATATATAATAACTCATTATTATTATGCTAGAATATAAGTACTGATTAAATTTCATAATCTTGATAAATGTCATTTACAACGACTCATGTATGTTCTAAAGTTTAAAAAAAAAAAATTTGAATAAATAAACATATGAAAAAAAGATAAAAATATGCGTAATATTATAATAAAACATATACAGATTGTCATTTTTTCTATCCTTTAGAGTGATCCCTCGTTATCAATAAATGTTTATTCGTGTTTTCCGACACTAAATTGACTAGAAACATGCATGCAAACGTATTTAAATTATTATAAAATACATTTGGTTTAGATGCTGCAGCTTAGGTTCAGATATCCCCCCTCAAAATTTATTTAAGTCATTATAGTTTCAATTTAACGCAATAAATAATTCTCAAATGTTCAGACCGAGACTCCCCTACTAACCTTAAACGAGACCCCTTCCACAAGCCTAAACCCCATCGCACCTTCAATTTCCTTAAAATTTTTTCATGAATTTTATTCCCAAAAATATAAAATTTCTTGCTCTGCTGGCCTCTTGTACTATTTTTAATAATATTTGATATGTTCAACCATATACATCGATTATTTTGTAAACTTGCGCATAGGGAAACAATAATAATAAAGTTATTTTTTACTATAATTAATAATAATATCATTTCATGAATAAACAGAAATCAATTTTATTTCAACTTATTTAATAATATATATCATTATTAATCGACTAATTGTTGAGAATGCTCTAATAATTTTACATTATATTTTTCCTTTAATTTCTTTATTCTTACTTTTAATATTATTTTAACTATATTGATAATTAGAAATAAATTCTTATTGGAATAATTTATAGAATTTAAGGGTAAATAAAAAAAGGAAATTGTTTAAATATTTTCCAAAAACTAAGCTAATCAAGGAAGATTTAATAATAATTATCAATATAGTTAAAATAATATTAAAAGTTAAGGGTGGTGGAGTTTAAGTCAGTGCCAATTTTTTTTCACGAAAATCTTCGAAATCCTTAGTCAGTGGTGGATCATTTTTTTACCTTTTTTTATATTTGATCATCCCACCCACCATCAAAATTATCATTATTTTTATTAAAAATTATTTCTCATCTTGTGAATCGAACTCCTTCATGGCATTTCGTTCATATGACACTAATATCTTTATTAAAAAACCATATTATTATTACAAAAAATTATTTTTTCTCTAGGACAAATATTTAATATAAGTAAAATATAGAAATATATTTTCATAATAAAAACTGGTTGGTCAATTAAGAACAAGGATTGGGAATTAAAAACATCATATTACTAGCTGAAATTGATGATGTCTGGAGTAAAATCATATTCGCACACCCTGATTAGTGTATTTTACTCCAGACATCATCAATTTCAGCTAGTAATATGATGTTTTTAATTCCCAATCCTTGTTCTTAATTGACCAACCAGTTTTTATTATGAAAATATATTTCTATATTTTACTTATATTAAATATTTGTCCTAGAGAAAAAATAATTTTTTGTAATAATAATATGGTTTTTTAATAAAGATATTAGTGTCATATGAACGAAATGCCATGAAGGAGTTCGATTCACAAGATGAGAAATAATTTTTAATAAAAATAATGATAATTTTGATGGTGGGTGGGATGATCAAATATAAAAAAAGGTAAAAAAATGATCCACCACTGACTAAGGATTTCGAAAGAACTTTTGCACCGGCTATAAAGAAATGCAGGGGAAATAATAATTGTAGGGGGTGAGGGTTCTATGTTTGGGGAGGAGATCTCGGTTAAGGTGGTGAAGGTAATAGAGAAGTCTCTTTCAGAAAACTCATATTTAATAACATTATTTAATATTTTGATTAAAAGATATACATTTATTAATTAATCAATGATATTTATTATATCTTTTCTTGTGTAAAAAAGAATAAATATAAATCTTACTTTTTTAAATATCCTAGACTTTTCAGTCAAGAAACATTAATATAGAAAAATCGGCTTGATCTTGAATATGATTTTAAAATTTAATAACAATCTTCTATACAATAATTATTTGGTATTTAAAAATATAAAAATGAGAAATATATTATTTTTATGAAATTATTGTGTCATTATAATTTACATTTTAAATAAATTTTAATATATTTTAACTGAATATATAGATAGATAGATAATTACTTAAGGTAAAAAAAAAATGCACTTAAATTTATCATTGAAATTAAAAGAGAAAGTGTAATTCATTACTGCTCCACTTACTTCCTCTAAATATATCTCATGGTTTATTTAATTACATTTAGAATGTTCAGAAAGGCTGCATGTTTTCTAAGTTGATGTTCACTTCATTAATCTACTATTTTACGGAAGTTATTCTGAATAACTTCTTCACTTTCTAGAAGTATCCATGTTGCTCCAGTCTTCTGATCCATTCATCTAGCCATATCATATTCGCAATGATTTTTAACTGTGGCCTATTGTCTAAGTCAATTAGTCTGTGGTTCCTCACTGTCTTGTTAAATCTTGTAGGTCCCCTGCCTAATTTATTAGGATGCATTCCTTCATATGGTTTGAGTTTAAAAATGTCTTGTGGACGTTGCAATAATAGCCCATTTCATAGTTTACTATTGTCCTCCCTTAGCTTACAGCCATCATCGTATCCATCACATTCTTTGTTATGAAAAGGTTTTATCTCTTTTATAGGTTTTATTAGTTTTCCTGAATTTGGGTCTTCGCTTTCTTTGGTATTATCAATCTGTCAAGGTTTCTTTTAGCATTTTTCATGTTCTTCCGAACAAGTTGTTTAGTCATATCTTTTGTTCCATTATCTTTCATCTGTGTAACATTTTGCATTATTTTGTGGTTGATATCTCTAGGTGTTTTGAAAGCAATTCATTTTAGTTAGGTCTCTCTTTTGTCTATTTCTTCCAACTTTATATATTTCGTTGCTACGAGTGGTGTGTATTTGTAAATGACTAATGATCTAATCTATGCCACCATTCTTTTTATTTCCTCCAAATTTTCTTTAAAAAGGTTTTTGTATCTAAACAGATATTCATACCCAAGTATTTTTATTTCTTGTACCTTTTTTATTTCCTCAATTTCTTCTATTCCATGGAATTCTTTTGAGTCACACATTAATAATAATTTTTTTGTTTTTAGTTTAAGATTATGGGAGATTTCAATCTCTTTGAAACAATTTAATACCTTCTCCATCTGGGTTTTGTTTTTAATGTTGATTAAAATGTCATCTGCAAACGCCAATAGCTTCCCTTATTTTATCAGCGAGCGAAGCTCATGTTGTGAGTATATTGCGTCTTGAAGGCATATGTTGAATAACATCGGTGATACCCTGCTCCCTTGAGCCACTCCTTTTTTTGCTTCTATTTCTCATTCCTCATATTTTATCTTATTATTTTTGTAAAGCTCTTCAATGAGATTTTCTATTTATTTATCTGAGCTTGTTTTAAATCTTCCTCTTAGTACACACATCAATTTGTCTTTCCAAACCAAGTCATACGCCTTTTGTAGGTCAATGAAAAGGTAGGCCTCTCTGCTCTTGCTCTTCCGTCTTGATTCTTTAATGTGGTCCAACACTCTGATAAGATTGATGGGGGTACTCTTACTTTCTTTAAAACCATTTTAGTAGTTCCCCGTCCTATGTAGCTCGCTGTTTTATTCCTGTATTTTATTTACTAAAACATTTTCTATGATCTTACTTAGGTGTGAGTTCACCACTATTGGTCTGGTATTGCTGATTTCTGGATATTAATCTCCTTGGTTTTTGCTTAATAAGACCAGTTTTGCTTCCTTCAAGTATTATGGAAACTTTCCAGCATTCATCCATTCTGCTAATTGCTACTTATCGTTCTTTTTAACTTTTCTGATTAAAAAGTATTTTTCCATTGAATCCATCTTGTTCAATAGCTTTGTTGAAATTGCATTCTCTTATGGATTCCTCAACTTCCTTTTCTTCGCAGAACCTCTGCTTTGTTTAGTCATCGCCAACCATTTCTGTGTCTTGGATTGTTGTCATTGGGGTTCCTATTAGGCTTCTGTCATCTTTAACAAATTTGTTGTAGCAATCTATAAATAACTTCACTGTTTCTTCCCCTAGATGAACTATTTCGTTGTTGATTGTCAACCCTTTAATTGGGTGGGCATATTTTTTATTCTTTGTAATTCTTTTTACTAGATAGAAAAACTCTTTCAGATCGTTTCTATCCAAACAGTGTTCCTTATTGCTACTTTCCATTGGATTTTGATGTCTTAATAGGTACTATATCCTCTGACCTTGCTGTCTTTGACTGCCCATTCTGGGGATTACTGATACCAATTCCTTGTTTTACTCTATTTTTCTAGTTTTTCTTTAAAGCATCTTCTCACTGGCCACTCTCGATCTTATTCTTTAAATTCTCTCCCTTCTTTAATGAATGTTTTCCAGCATTGCTTCATGATGTCCGATATTCTTAAACTCCTTTCCTTGTCTGCTATTTTGAAATCATCATCTTAAAATCTTATTTTTAAGGATGCCATAATTAGCTTATGGTCTGTTAGTCTTAATTAGTCCATCTCCCATTTCACAGTTTCTACGTTCGAAAAGATTTGGTCGAGTTGGTTCCCTTTAGGATGAGTTCCGACTCCTTCGGGGATGGATTCTTTTAGGCCTTCTTTCTTTAGCTCTTACTAAGATCTTTTAGAATGGAGTTGGAGTCTCCCATCACAATTATCCTCTGTTTGTTGCATTTCTATTTTATTTGACTTTATCATAAAAATCAAACTGTTTTGTAGTTATTTGACCTCCTCATAGTAATATGGCGGATGTATAGTGAAATGATGTGAAGAGGGAATCCCCCTACATTCAGAATATTCCATGCCACAAATTGTCTTAAAGTCTTTACCTTCTTTATTTGGTAACTTCAGCTGTTCATTGTTAGTACTCCTCCGTTTATTGCTAGTTAAGTTTGAGTTATGTCCTAGCTATTTAACCCAATTATTCTTTGCAGCCTTGTTTTCACAAGCGCAATAAAGTCCGGGTTTTTGTCTTCTATCTCCCTTATCATTTAATTTTATTTCAATTTGGAGTTCCATCCTTTTACAAACTGTAAGCACAGTTTAAGTTCTATTTGTTCTGCACCAACTATCTCTTTTTACTGATCACATCATTTCTTCTTTTTGTTCGTTAGTTTCCTCAAATCTTTCATTCCTTTAAACCATCTTTCAGCTTCCCTTTGTGGTTAAATAAAATGAAGTTGTCGGTTGTTCTCCACCTAATCGAGAAATTGTTCAAATGTTTGTAATTATTACATTTACTATGAACACTCGGGTTTTTATGATGATAGATTATTGATTCTACTTTGAATATTCAAAGCAGTTTTGAATTTATTTCTGGGTTTGTTGTATTTTATGGTCTCCTTCTATAATGAGTACTGGCAGCTTTCTTCTTCCGCCAGGTTAATAGTCTTTCTCTTCCATTTAAGTTCTCGTTCGCCGCCCTTTTAATTTCTAATTATCGATCATTTATTTTCAAAAATAAAAGTTAGTAGTAATTTATAATTAACGTAATAAATAATTAAATTGTAATATTAAATTTAAGATGGATTATTCTACAAATTTGTAAAATGTAAATCCACTTTTGATAACTAAGCTATCTACGCATTATTTATCTGGTATGTAACTAGTTTTTCATAATTAACTTTTCTAATTATTTATTTGCAATAATTTTGAATTATAATAGCTTGGTAATTTCAAAGAAATGTAACCCATTATAAATTTAGAATTATTAAAATGCGTTCATAAAAACAACCAGGGATTCGTACTTCAAATATAAAACCTCTAATATATATCTAATTTTTAGTCATTTTCTGCTCTTCACATAAGTAGAATTGATTTAAAAAAACTAATAAATTATTTTAAACAAAAATGCTAATTAGTCACAAAAATATTATAGATTATGAGCAACTAATATAAGCTCTACTATATTTCTTTATTTATGTTTCGCATATAATTAAATTTACGAAGTGTAATACAATGCCGTTTATATATTTTACACGTAAAATAATTTCCTATTGTTTTCTTTTTTATCAATAATAAAAAACTTAAATATATTTTAACTGAATATATATTATTAATCAATTTCTCGGAGAAAAAAATATTAAGACCACAAAATAAAGTTCAATATTGTATTAAATTTTATTATTTTTAATATATTTAAAAAAATTGAATAAGGGATATAAAATAAAAATCAAAATAAATGAAAACTCTTACAGTAAGAGTTATCAAAAAATTATAATCGATATAGATTTAAAATGGAAAATTATGAAAATATAAATTAAATTATTAATTAAATATGGGAAATTATATTTTTTGAATTTTATATTACACTTTTAACTGCTGTTGTTTAGAATTTAATATTTTTAAACAGCCAATAATTTGACTCATCGATTAATCAAATTAGATTTATCATAACTTAACTGTAGACCCTTTAAATTTAACTTTTTAATTTTTTAACTCCTGATAATTTAATATCTCTCTATACAAATTAGCTATCAAAAAAGTTTAAAAGGGAAAGATGTAGAGAATTATTTAACGACCATATTTCATTCTTATAGTGTCCACAAATTATTTCCCACCATCGATATAAATCGATTTTAAGTATTTCTCTTCTTCAAACTTCTCCCTAATTTATTTCTCCAACCAAATTACTTGAGGAGTGGTCTAAATATATTTTTTGTGCATTTAATCAAGATCTACATTTTATATTCTTTAAGTATTTCATCAGGACTTTCATGCTCATTTTTATCCTCAAAATACACTTTTTTGCATGAAATATTTTTGAGTTTCACTAAAATCGAAATATCTTTCTGAGTGATTTTTTTCATGAATTATGAGTAGGATGGAACATGAAGCTTATGTTTTGATCTACATTATTCCTTCTAGAGTCAAGTCGTGAAAAAACTCGCTGCCTGAGATAATTTCATTTCTTTGCAGGTACTCGACCAAATTTTGATGTTTGTTACAATGGTAACAAACATCACCTCTAAGTCAAATGGACACAATTCCGGACACAATTCCAAAATGGACACAAACTCAGGACACAATTCCAAAGGCAGAGTTCAGACCTCTCATCACATATCTATCACTTTGAACGAAGATATACTTCCTTTTCCATCACAGTACAACTTTTTGATTATGAGGGGGTCCGAAAAAGAGGATTTCAGAATTTTCTCTCTTGGGTGAAGAGATATTGAAAATTTATTCTTATGTTTTGATAGACAATTCTATAAGCTAAGTAGAATATTTATATGAAAATTTAAAGACATTAGGTTAGAGAGTTATTGAAGTCAAGAGTCAAAGCATCGATTTTTCACTTTTCACTCAATAACTTCCTTCCGTGTGAGATTCATGGAAAATGAGTAGGGTAGAAGTTGTAGCCCATACCCTAAGCTATCGAATAGTTCATATATTCCAAAACAAATTACTTTGGGATACAGAGATAAATTTAAAATAAGGTCAATAATTTTCAAAAATGTTTAGAAATATTTTAATTAATTTTTCTCGCTTGGCAAATTAAATGATGAAAAACTCAATTCAAATCTTAAGCAGATTATCTCATGAAGAACATTTCTTCTCCTATAATCGAATCAGTTGCTGATTACATTAGAGAGAAAAATCGAAAATAAATCTGAAATGTATAATAAAGTGTGAAAACTTAAATGCAACAAATATCAATAATATAAATTCTTGAGACACCTTATTTAAAATTTTTATGAAGAGCATATTATGATCTATCATTTATCATCTATAAGATTATCAATATCAATTCACTGAGAAAACCCCGAAACCATTCTGGATAATTTTTGGATTTTTGAAAACCCAATTTCAAAAATTTGATTTTCTAAAAATGATCCAGAAGGGTTTCTGGGTTTTCTCTGCTCAGTTAATTGATATAAAAGACTTATAGATGATAAATGATAGATCATAATATGCTCTTCTAAAAATTTTAAATTCGTTGCCTCAAGAATTTATATGATTGATGTTTGTTACATTTAAGTTTTCACACTTATTTTACATTTCAGATTTATTTTCGATTTATCTCTCTAATGTACTCAGTAACTGATTTGACTATAGGAGAAGAAATGTTCTTCATGAGATAATCTGCATAAGATTTGATTTGAGTTTTTCATCATCTAATTTGCCAAGCGAGAAAAATCGATTTCAATATTTCTAAACATTTTCGAAAATTATTGACCTTATTTTATATTTATCTCTGTATCCCAAAGTAATTTGTTTTGGAATATATGCACTATTCGAAAGCTTAGGGTAAGGGCTACAACTTCTACCCTACTCATCTTCCATTAATAAAAACCCCAAAACCCTTTCAGTAGTTTAATTGAGTTTTTGATTGATAAAAGTATACTATTAGTGCATACTTTATTAAGTTTTTAATAGGGTTTATGTAGGGGTTTAATGATTAAATATTAGTAATTTAAGTGAGTAGAGCAAGCGAGTTTTTAAGATATCTCCCACAAACATAAGCATAGAGTCATGTGGCAGTTCTCTGAATTTTATCTTTCTAAGATGATGTTTGATTGTTTCTATTGTTTGTTAATTCTCTTAAGCTTGGCTTGATAATAGTTGAGTATGCAAGTTCTCTGAGACCTCCATTTATTTTATTTTTATCGAGATATTGTTTGATTCTCTGCTTAGAATCTCTCTCACCACTGCAGCTAAAGTAATCGTTTCTTGGCATGTCGCTCTCTATTATTATTACTGCTAGAGACCAGATATCCCATTAAGTGTCTCCATCTCTCCAATCCTTCTCTCTCTGGGAAATATCCAGGAGTGCCGTATACATTTCCTTATGCAGAGGCTTGCACTCTTTGAGCTCTGTTGAAGTCAATAATATAAACTCTAAGAGGCTGAAAGTTCATCATGATGTTCTCTGGCTTTAAGTCTCTATGAAAATAACCTAGCTTGTGAAGCTCTTCAATCCCTTCAACTATCTGCTATACTATCTCGCTAATTTATTTCTTACATCTATTGTCAGATAAGAATTCTCTGTAAGTCATTTCAAGTAAAGGAAGCCTGAAGGCTACATGATCTTTACCAAGTAAAATACCATCCAGCTAGATGATGTGCCTGCACTCATTTAACTTTGCCTTTTAAAGAGCATAATACTCATTAGCAAATTCCATTTGGAACTTGTCATCAGCAAGGAAGTAATTGAAAGGATATATCTTGTAAGAATATTAGTCATCAGTAATGACTCTCTTCTCTATTTTATCTTCGAGAGTGAGGCAGCTTTCTAGGCAAGAATCTAAGTCAATAATTTTTATAATGGGAATCTTCATTGCCTCTATTTTAACCATGAATTTATTGATCTCAGAGACTGGAAAGTTCTTGATTGCTTTATCCATTTTAACTTACTTCTAGACTTCAACTCTGAGAGACTCTACTGGGTTTCTTGATCTTCTCTTTTAGAGGAATCTATTCCCTGTAGGTTCATGAATAAAGACAAAACTTTAATTGTGCTTTTTCTTTAAGTGCACTTTGAGGTCTCTAGTATGAGAATATGGCTTCTCACAGAACTCACAGACATACTTCCCATCTTTCTTTTAATGCTTGAGATATAACCTTGGCATATCGTTGTGTATATCTCTCAAGTGTCTCTTATAAGTTGACTTGTAAGGGAAAACTTTATTGCATTCGTTGCATTAATAGTCAACTTTGACTGGTATTTATTAATGCTCTATGGCGGGTTGTTTAACCTCATTCTCAATTTACACAGCTTCTTTGATAACCTCCTGCTTAATTTATATTTAAATCTCAAAGCTAGACTGGTCAAAGTTGTCATAAGTAGGCTCCCACTGAGTAAAAGCGTCTCTGGTCTCTACTTTTCTTGGTTGCTGGTATGATGACTTTTATTGGCTTGATCCAAGTAATGCTGCTATTCTTAACAGGTTAGCGCTCATTTTAGTATGATGATAGATTTTATTATAATAATGATAAAATATACCTTGATAAACTATAGCAGGAGAGTATAAGGCACTTTGGTAGATTCTTTGCAGATAGGTATGAAAATTAACTAACCATTAAAAACTGTAAGTTGACATATTTAATGAGAATTTTATTCATTTTAGTGAATTAAAAATACTCCAAATGAAGTTTTGTTTCTCTAAAGGTCCTCCAAATAAAGTTTGAACTTAATATGGAGGACCTCCTAAAATAATTAAAAATTATTAGGAGCAAATTAATGGAGATAGATTGATAAAAATTGAAATCAATCTGTGAAACTTGGAGTAAGTTTTACAATGCTTCTCCGCATATCTTTTCAAGGTTGACCTCCAGTAGGTCCTCCCTATTTAGTAGTAAGATTTTAATTAACTTAAAATGGATATCCATAATTTTAAATTTCATTAACATTTCTAGAAAGAGGAAGCAAGATGCAATGAAGAGAATTTAATCTCAAGATTTAATAGGAAAATTTCGAAGTAAAGAGGACCTTTATAGATATTTGGTATAGCAAGGTAAGTGCTTAAGTAAGATTAATAAATCAATAATAGTTGGATTATTCTTGCCGACTTAGGAGGGAACTAAAATCTCATTCTTAAAGGTCTTACTGAGTGAAGAGAAAAAAGCTTTTAAGTCTAATGAAATTAGGATGATAGAGATACCTAACTACCCTGAAATATCAGTGACAAACCTATATGACGATGCTATGAGTGATCCGGACGTAGCTCTCTACCTTCCATCAAAGCTACAGCTCTCTAATAAGTTGCCAGAGAGAAACTTCTTCTTTGGTGTTCTTGCAACTCTGAAACCTGAGTACTTAAATGAAGTTATTTAAGAAGCTCACAAGAAACGATACAGCATCTCTCCTGAAGAAAAAGAGAAGCAAGGTATTAAAATAAGTGATACCTGTCTGTAGGAACTTCAAAAGCATCCTTTCATCTCAAGTAAGCTTAGTCTTCTAACTTTATAGAAAAACCTGGTACTGCTATTTACTTGATGAAAGAGCGCAGCAAATTAAACAGAGAGAGAAAGTCTCAAGTAAAGCATGAATTGAGTAAGAGACTCTTCAAAGATTTCTAAAAACCAGACGAGATGAACATAGATGCAGGGGCTGGCACTAAGAGAAGAAACATGGGCCCAAGCAAGCCTTAAGAGGAAGAAAAGAAAGAGAAGCCAAATCCCTTTACGGGCAAATTTAATATGTGAACTTATTCATTCGTTTAAATCTAATACTTATTTATAAACACAAAATCTCCCTTCTCTTGCGCACACTTTAGCTTTCTCATCACTGACTCTTTTAGCAGCACTCTTAATAAAATCTACTATATCTATCTTTAAATCATGCATCAGATGGTAGAGCAGCAATTTCTTATAATGACCTTTCAATAACCCCCAATATAATTCAATTCCATTGAACTAAGGGCTGTAAGGAACATTAAATACAGGTGTTATATTTAGCCTTTCATATTCCTTCCTTGAGTCTTTAGTTTTATGAACTGACAAGCTATCAACGAATAGAATAATCTCTTAGTCAGCGAACTTATCTCTGAGTTATTGCAAGAACTTAATATATTATTCAGTCTTTATAGAACGAGGGTGAATAACATAAGTCTAGAGGCCACTATCTTCACTTATTCCACAAGAATAGCATGAGTTTACACCTTAACCTTTCAGTCATAAACTTCTATATTACTATACCTCTTGTACCAAGACCTTGATATAAAGGTATTGAATGTAAATACTGCCTCATCAGCGTGTATGAACTTTATATTATGCTCTTAAGACCTCTGCATTTAATCAAATATATAATTTAAATTAGTCTTATAAAATGGAACATTAAAGTCAATCACTCTCTTAAAGCGATTGACTGTCTTGTAAGATATTCCGTTCTTTTTATATATGTTAGCTATCGATTAAGCAGATATGTGAAGCTCAGTAAATTGGCGATAAAACATCACAGTCCTCTAGGCTAGAGAGAAATGAGCCCAGTATTTAAGAGTCTTAGCATTAATAAGATATTCAATATGATGCTGTTAAAAATTTAAGGGTCTCTTTGGCTTAGAATTAAGATGCTATCTCTTTAAATTCAATGCTAATAGACAGTGAGACCTCACAGTTGCAGGAGATTTATGGAGAAGCCTTGCTATAGAAGTATAAATCAGAACAGGCTTGAGTTATTCACTAGATTCATCACATCCATATCGCAACTAAAACAATAAATCTATATACTCACTATAATAAACTGACCCCAAACCTCGCAAATACTCACTTAAAATACTAATATTTAAACATTAAACCCCTACAATAACCCTATTAAATTCCTAATAAAGTAAGCGCTAATAGTCTACTTTATCAATCAAAAACTCAATGAAACTACTGAAAGGGTTTTGGGGTTTTGAATCTCACACGGAAGGAAGTTATTGAGTGAAAAGTGAAAAATCGATGCTTTGACTCTTGACTTCAATAACTCTCTAACCTAATGTCTTTAAATTTTCATATAAATATTCTACTTAGCTTATAGAATTGTCTATCAAAACATAAGAATAAATTTTCAATATCTCTTCACCCAAGAGAGAAAATTCTGAAATCCTCTTTTTCGGACCCCCTCATAATCAAAAAGTTGTACTGTGATGGAAAAGGAAGTATATCTTCGTTCAAAGTGATAGATATGTGATGAGAGGTCTGAACTCTGCCTTTGGAATTGTGTCCTGAGTTTGTGTCCATTTTGGAATTGTGTCCGGAATTGTGTCCATTTGACTTAGAGGTGATGTTTGTTACCATTGTAACAAACATCAAAATTTGGTCGAGTACCTGCAAAGAAATGAAATTATCTCAGGCAGCGAGTTTTTTCACGACTTGACTCTAGAAGGAATAATGTAGATCAAAACATAAGCTTCATGTTCCATCCTACTCATAATTCATGAAAAAAATCACTCAGAAAGATATTTCGATTTTAGTGAAACTCAAAAATATTTCATGCAAAAAAGTGTATTTTGAGGATAAAAATGAGCATGAAAGTCCTGATGAAATACTTAAAGAATATAAAATGTAGATCTTGATTAAATGCACAAAAAATATATTTAGACCACTCCTCAAGTAATTTGGTTGGAGAAATAAATTAGGGAGAAGTTTGAAGAAGAGAAATACTTAAAATCGATTTATATCGATGGTGGGAAATAATTTGTGGACACTATAAGAATGAAATATGGTCGTTAAATAATTCTCTACATCTTTCCCTTTTAAACTTTTTTGATAGCTAATTTGTATAGAGAGATATTAAATTATCAGGAGTTAAAAAATTAAAAAGTTAAATTTAAAGGGTCTACAGTTAAGTTATGATAAATCTAATTTGATTAATCGATGAGTCAAATTATTGGCTGTTTAAAAATATTAAATTCTAAACAACAGCAGTTAAAAGTGTAATATAAAATTCAAAAAATATAATTTCCCATATTTAATTAATAATTTAATTTATATTTTCATAATTTTCCATTTTAAATCTATTTCAATAATAATTACTTAAAGGTATTGAATTAAAGTCGACAAAAAAGAGTTTCGTTGATGAAATATAATAATATAAGTAATAATATAGTCCTGATACTTTAAATTCTTTAAGAAAATAATATAAATTTTTTATCAGTCAAATTAAAATATTCATAATTTATAATGATATATTGAGAACAGTAATTTAGTACTATAATATTATAGTAAGCTAGCCCATATTTTTAATTTAAATGCTATAAAATATTTCAATAAGATGTTTAATACATTTGATTACTAAACAAAAATTATTGTAAGCTCAGAATAGTATCTTAAATTAAATTAAAAAATATCAATAATTGGAATTAAAAATTCTTTTTCATTTTTAAATAATTAAATTTGTCCTTTTATTGCATTTTTATATTTATACATATCTAGTATAATCTAAATTTCCAAAGTTATATTTTTATCAATCAATCTTTATCAAATCTGAAATAAAAAAAATATAATATTCAGTAATATATCCTATTTTTCTGAGATAAAATATTCTGGAATAATATAATTAATGATTAAAATAGAGTAATGAAAATAATTTTATCTTATATATCCCGAAATTATAAATTCCTTATATTTTCCTTTAATAATAAGTCATATTTTTACCTATAAAAATTTTATTTGAGAAAAAAACTATTCTTTATAAAACTTTTTTCTAATTTTCACAGCGAACAAAATAATAATGCTTTCATTATATGAAATTACTTTTATAAAATAAAAATTATATAATTAAAAAAATCTAATAGCATAGAATAGTAACTTTAATTAGTGATTATAATACTCATTTTTACTTTCACTTTAATTAAAATGTTAATTTTATCAAGATATGACATCATTTTTATTAGCCTTCTTTAATTTACTTGGTTTATATATTTTTATTATTAAAGCTGATAACATAGAAAAATAAAATCAATTAATTAGGGGTGATAAATTACAATTTATATATAAATATTTATTTAATTTAAACCTCCATTTTTGAAATATTTTCTTTAATTTGATATCAACTAATTTTTACATTTTAATACTCTTAAATTATATGAAAAATTGCAAAAGATATATCTTTATGTTTTCACAATAATATTTTTTATTATTGCTAAAATAGATAAAAATAGGAAATTGTAGAAATTAATTAATTATCTAATATATTATTATAATTTTAACCAACTTTACTTTTCGAATCTATTCGAACACTTATAGCTAATGTTTGTCGATTTCCTTAAATTTTATCAGTATTGTTAGTTAAAAGAGTAGAAATCGCAAATTTATCAACTTTATTCTTATCTGAGTAGCCAGTTCCAAGTTTTATTGTCTTACACATAAATTTATTGCTAGTGATTGGAATCATTGACTAAATTTCATCGATTGAGAGTGGAATCACCATAAATGGTCAATAACTCGTTGCTCTATGAGTGGAAGATGAAATTTAGGACCCTATCGTATTCTCCATGTATTAAAACCCCCAGCTCAGCAACTTTCAAGTCCTGCT
>ARYC01003929.1:0-37368 GCA_000711775.1 Oxytricha trifallax
TTAAAGATGGCCGAGATAGAATTTTCAGGTTTGCCTATAAATTATACAAGAAATCCATGAAGTGTCAAATTTTAGTTGTATCGTCCCAGGTTCTCAAAGATATGGGAAATGTAGCTTATCAAAAGGTGAGCATTTCCTGCCTAAATGATAAATTTTAGTACATCGGCTTCCATGTGAAAACGCTATAATAAGATTGCCATTTTGCAAAACCTTGGTGGCCAAAATATCTCGGCAACCAGAGGTGACCCAGATGTCTCACTTACTCTTCCTTAAATAGATTGTTTTTGAGACCTCTCTAGTTGAATCCGATTCAAAAAATATTCAAAGATGGCGAGATAGAATTTTCAGGTTTGCCTATAAGTTATAGAAGAAATCCATGAAATGTCAATTTTTAGTTGTATCGTCCCAGGTGCTCAAAGACATGGGAAATGTAGCTTATCAAAAGGAGAGCATTTCCTGCTCAATTGAAAATTTTAGGACATCGGCTTCAGTGTGAAAACCTGATAATAAGATTGCCATTTTGCAAAACCTTGGTGGCCAAAATATCTCGACAACCAGAGGTGACCTAGATGTCTCACTTACTCTTCCTTAAATAGATTGTTTTTGAGACCTCTCTAGTTGAATCCGATTCAAAAAATATTCAAAGATGGCCGAGATAGAATTTTCAGGTTTGCCTATAAATTATACAAGAAATCCATGAAGTGTCAAATTTTAGTTGTATCGTCCCAGGTGCTCAAAGACATGAAAATCTAGCTTATCAAAAGGTGAGCATTTCCTTTCTTATTGATAAATTTTAATACATCGGTTTCCATGTGAAAACCCTATAATAAGATTGCCATTTTGCAAAACCTTGGTGGCCAAAATATCTCGACAACCAGAGGTGCCCCAGACGTCTCATATATTCTTCCTTAAATAGATTGTTTTTGAGACCTCTGCAGTTGAATCCGATCCAAAAAATATTCAAAGATGGCCGAGATAGAATTTTCAGGTTGCCTATAAATTATACAAGAAATCCATGAAGTGTCAATTTTTAGTTGTATCGTCCCAGGTGCTCAAAGACAGTGAGAATGTAGCTAATCAAAGGAGATCATTCCTGACTCAATTGAAAAATTTTAGGAACATCGGCTTAAAGTGAAAACCTGATAATAAGATTGCCATTTTGCAAAACCTTGGTGGCCAAAATATCTCGACAACCAGAGGTGACCCAGATGTCTCACTTACTCTTCCTTAAATAAGGGTACAATTTAATGAATTTAGAGGTGTTTAATTAATGTGAACTTATGTCACTCCAGGGATGCGATAAAATAGTACCGCCAATAGTAAAGTCCAGCTAATTTTGAATTCTTTATCGAATGAGCCTAAAATCTTTCAAATTAGCCAACTTTAGCTGCAACAATTTTGCTTTTAATATAATTTAATTACAATTAATTTCTCAAATTCGAATGTATTTCTAAAATATTAATAATAGCATTCTTGAACCACTAATCATGAACAACTATTCTAATATTGACCGCTCTCCAGCTACAACTAGTTTTAATATGAGTGGTCACTGTATGTCAAAGAATCTTCAATCTCACTTTTGATATTCTTTTATAGTGATAACAAATAATTAAGACATTTTTAACTTAAATTTTACCATTCTATATACTGTTATTAGTTCATGTAGAATTAATAATTACAGTAAAAGAATAGTATTCATTATTTATATTTTAGTTATTAAAAGCATCCTATAGTATGATTTTAATTTAGTAATCTTAATATGCTATAGTTGAATAATACAATTGTTTAATTACTTCTAGTGGAAACATGCTTTAACTAGAATAGTTATAGCAAAAAAGTCTTATAATATTATTTGTAATTTATAATTTACTTACGCTTGATTATATATTATACCTATTATTTTTAATATATACATAATATATATTATTATTTAATATGAGAAAAAATTATCTCTAATTAAAATCTGGACATCAAAACTTTTTAACAATAAGATATAACATTTACTCAATTAAAACTTTTAACAATAAAATAAATAATTATGTTATGATTATAAATAAACAAAATAAATGGTTTAATTAAAGTGAATAATTTGTCTAAAAAATGTAAGGCAGTCGAGAAATTCTCGATAACTTTCCTCGATTGCCTTACATTCTGGAATGTTTCATAATATTAGTAAATGTTTAAATGATAAATTATATAAATTATGTCGATAGTACACAGTTAATTAATTCAAATAATTGACTAAATATTTAAAATTTTCACAAATTACTAAATTAGTTCTACTCTTAAAGATGGGATTCAACTAGACAAGCTACACAACAATCAAGAAAACCCTTATTGGCCATGAGGAAATGATAAAAATCTTAAGAGAAGCAGGAAGAAGCTGGCGAAATACATCAAGCATGTTGGAGTCAAGATCACTCAGATCAACATGCAGTGGCTCATGCAAGGCTTCTTGAGTTCTTTTGTTGATGCTCTGAAGCACTTGAGTATGTAGAATATCTGATGCTCACTAAGGTGCTTAGATTCGCTCATTTTGCCATCGATTGAAGTTTGTCCGGCATCCCTCCCCCAATTATTTTTCTTCTTTTATATCGGCTGCAGTAGCATTTTTCTCCCTTAGAAGTTTCATTCACTAAAAATTTTGATGGAAAATTGCGTGGTACCATTGGCTACCCCTTCCTTACATTAGAAAAATTATTTTTGATTTGGTTAGCAATACTGGTTTTAAAGAATTGCCTATTCCTGTAATTTCGTGTAAGTATAGATTATTCGAATAATCAAAAATTAAAATTTCATATATGGTAGTTATTAAATAGATTTATTTTATATATTGATTTTAATATTAGAATTTGATGCGACAAACATGGCTCCAAAACTCCCAAGCTCGAATACTTTGAGGATGAGAAGACCACCGACTCTAACTAAAAGGCCAAACCTTTGTAATCCCTTTTCCAAGCTAAAGCTAACCATTATCAATTAGTATTGGAGCAATCTCTAATCGTTTCCAGTGTTACTTAGGGTCAAAGCTGAAGCACACATGCCTGGCAGATAGCTATAGGCCAATGCGTAGAATTCTAAAGTGGAACAAGTTATCCAACTACAAGAAGCTTGCTTTACAGTCTTAAGTTTATGAAATACTAGACCGGCTGCAACTCGTGATTGAGAACTTAGAAATAAAACTGCAAGTATTCCTCAATAAGCTCTATTCCTTGTGCCCCTCCTCCCAACCTTAGTCATCTCTAAACTCAGTATTTGGGTGACGGTGCCGAGGCATAGCAGTATATCCAAAATCATTGAGATGTAGGCGCGAGGTATCAGAAGAGGTTATTACACCAAAGAGCATCAACAGTCAGTTACTGCTGTCTTTAGCAAGATTGACTAGTTATTTGAATAATGAGGATAACTTTTATTAATTAAACAGAATTGGTTGAATATAAAATTTTATTTCATATATTATTAACATAATTTTATATAATTATATAATCACTTTGACTGATGTTAGTAATAACAATAATATATCAGTAATAATTAAAAAAAACATTTTGATTATATATTCATATCATTTTATAATCATAATTCTATAAAAACCTATTTAACTTCTTGTTTTGAAGTCTGAGAGTTAAGTAAATTTTGTTAAAAAATGGAAAGTTTAAATATTCAGAAAAATGAATCAATCTAATCGAAAAGCATAATATATAATATTAATTTTATAATCATGAAATTTTCTAAATAAAGTGAATTGTTTTAAATAATATAATTTTATAAATAATAATTGAAAAAATGTCTGATCAGAAACCTCTGTGTCGTTCATTAATAATGTAAGTTACAATAAATATATTTAACATTTAATTTTTATAGGAGTTGCTCCTGGTAAGAACAGTAGAGGGATTAATAAGAAGTTCAGTTGTAGAAGAAGACCAAGATGATAAAGATTTCACTAATGAAGATAGAACAAAATATGAAGGACAATACAGAGATGACAGGCAAAATTTTAAGATTTATCTATTTTATTTGTATTATTCAAATTTGATTTATTATAAATTAATGTTGTAATTCACTTTATTTTATTTAAAAAACATCATGAATATAAAATATGATTACTTTTGATTCTCAGGTCAAAATGAATTGGAGAGATTATATAGTTTGTAAGCGCTAAATCATATATTGCAATTTAAGTTACTGCTGCTGATGGTGTGAGTTTATTGTTTGCTGTGGTTATGTAACTAAACTCTGCCAATTTTCCAATTTAGCTACATCCGGAGTTAGTCGCAAAAAGTATATTTTTAGCGATAGGCTCCGTTCACTTAATTTTAAATAATATTTATTGTTTATGCCGTATTATTTTTAATTATGTAAAAATTGCATGTCTTTTACAATAAATCTAAAGTTCCTTTCAAATTTAATTTCTAAGATTACTATTATATATAGATTTTAAGGTTGTTGTTTTTATTAGTAACACAACCTATCACTAAATATATTACATCCTTTTTCTCAAAAACACATGCAATATTCTATACATAGGATTTTAAAACTTTATTGTCAATGAGAATAACGCAATTATATAAATATGGTTTAACAAATAAACGAAATAAAAATTTGTGTGCACCTCCAAGATCAATGAAATCCTAAATTTTTATATAGATTATAAATTTATAAATTATCTAGAATAGAGCTTTACTCTATTAAGAATTTAACTAAAGAGTGATATCAACTATAGCATAACTAAACAAAAGATTACATCCACTCCATCTAAATTAATTAATGAATAATATTTAATTTTAAAAGTATATCAATACTTTTATATATAAAACCTTTTATAATTAGGTTTATTGATTTTTGAGCATATTTATTAATTCGATCTAAGTACCCATCTTAAGAAAAAAATGCAGCTAATCGCAGAGATGAAGCAACAAAGAATACTGCATTATATTTGTTTGAGGATTTAATTTTCACAAACCAATGCTTTGTTTTTTTATCAATTTCTGAGAAATATTACTAACTGGCATTGTCTAAAAACCAATTAAAAAAATGGAATATATATCAATGAATTTTTATAAGTACTTCTAATAATTTACATGAAGTGGGTTGCATTGCAAACTTAGAAGTAATGCTGCTGATAAATGCCAACGTATGAGGATTATTAACATCTTGATCCATTCTTAATCAGTATTTCAAGATATTAATGCATTTTTATTAATTTATTTATTATTATTTTTTTAATTATATTGCATAATATTGATAATATTGATGTACTACTAGGACAACTAAGTAGATCTGAAACTGACTAAGACTAGAGGTACATAGTTCAAGGGGTAAGCTTATAACTCTCAAACTTCAACTATTAGCGCTAGAGAGTCAAATTTAAACCCAAAGCGAGATAATAAAATCACTCATTTATGAAAGAAAGAGCATAAATTATTATATACCTGTTAGGTTTAATCCCCAGTATTAATTATTGTAAACATTAAGCAATAATAATTATAATAAATCACTCATTTAATCATGGAAGTGTTTCGTCTAAAGATTAAGTTAAAATCACCCACAGAGACTTAGAAAAGCTTACTTTATATAACTTAGAATTAGCTCTAGAAATCATTTAAATCAATAGAACCAGATTATCAATCACACAAGGATAAGTGTCCTGTAATTTTATTACTTAATGAATTACTAACATATATCTACATTACAATCAAAATATAATATCACAAATTAGATACATATTACAATAAATCATTTCTAGAATAATTTCTAGTTAATGAATTATCAGTTTAATACAGTGAGGCTATATTTATGAGAAGTTACTGTATCTAGCTGTTGATTGTTAAGCAATTTGAATCGTAAAGGCATCAGTAAAGTCCACATGCATTTAGGAGTTTCTTTGGTGAACTAGAAGTACTTAATTTAACTGATTCTGTTATTCATCTCTCGCCTTAACAAATCTAAAGGAATATATGACTTAACATATTTAATTTTCTAGTGTATTTATTTAATTATATAATAATAATATTATATTAAATGAGTTCGTTCAATAATTGAAACGATTAGATTGATTGTTGTAATCTCAGCATATCAAATTAATCACTGTGAACGTATTCGATTTAGCTTAATTACCAGCATCCTTACCAAGTATCTAAACGATTAATGAGGTGCTAACTTCTACCTTCATTGCAAATCAAGTTAAGCTCTAGTTTAAAGCCTGCTATGAGACCTGATGGTGACGAAAACTGCAGGTATTTGCAAATTGTAGTTAGTTAATTGCTTTGTTGTGAATATTGTAATATCATTTGTGCTTTAAATAAAGAAATATAAAATATATTCTTATTATTATTGTAAAATAAATAATAAATAAAATATATTTGTAAGGGTTTTGGATGATTGGTTTTACTTTGATTTTAAATCAATGATGAGGATGTCATTATAAAAAGTCGCCTAATTCAGATTAATTTAGACAGGAGTTCATTTGAAGTTAATGTCGTTTGTGTTAAGCTGCTTTTTTTCAATTATTATGCTCACTATATGCTTTAATTAAATGAAAAAAAATAATATGGAGCAACAAAATTATTACAATTTAAATGATGTGGTCGCTCTATTGGAATTTTTTGATTTGACAATGGAACTTTTCTGAAATTCTATTTCCTTTTTTGATTTAATAATTGTAAATGAGTATTTAATAATAAATTTATGCCCACGTATATTTATTTATAGCATTTTGATTTAATTTTAACAGCATTAGTATATTAATAATGATTAAGAAATATATGTTTTAGATAAAAAGAGATAAATAATGACTTAAAGTAAATGTAAATGCATTTATTTCACTTCCATTTAAACTAAGTGATTAATATGCGTAATTCATCACAAAACTTATTCTCTTATCTTATCTCTGCTCTACTCATTCATATTTGTTTTTTAAGTTTGCATTTCATTGTCGTTGGTCTCAACCTCTGACATTTTTGGATGAGTAGGTTTTTCTATGAATGATAATTTGATATTTGGTTGACTTCCAATGTGTTCGAATTTCCTTCTCTTTCCTTTCTTTTCTCCTCTATTTTATAAACTTTCTATCTTCTTATACTTAAAAATCCTTCAATTTCTGTTTCCATATTATTAAATTCTGTCTCATTGTCAATGTAGGTTTGCTTAAGCAGTATTTTGCCTCTACTTTGTATCAACACTTCGACCTAAATGTCCACTTGTGAGCTTTGGTTGATCGTCTTCGTCTCCTTCGCATTTAAGTTTAATTACCATAAATTCTCATTTCTTTTGTCTGTCATTTGCTACGGATCTATTTCATTGACAGATATGAAAGATTTCTCAATACTTATTTTCATATAATAGAACATTAATTAGTGCCTTTGCATTTTAATCTAATCTCTTTCAAATATTTAAAATACAGGCTCTTCAGGTAGTTCCAGAGCAAGGTAATTTACAATTAGAATGGTCATAATCCACCAATCTTTTCGGCCACTACTTGGTTAGTCTCTGGTTTGCTCACGAGCTTCTCTTTTGAATACTTAGAAAATATTCAAATATATAAGTAAATCATTATTAATAATCAAAAACTTATAAATGTTATAATTATATTTGTTTAAATTAATTAAAATTGACTAGATAAGTCTAAATTTATTTATTTGACTTAGCTCGTATATTTACAAGAGCTCTTTTATTAGATATATTAATTTTCATAAATTATCTTAATTTATAACATTTCATATTTTATCAAATAGTAATTGACTTGTATTAGTATATTCAATTTTTTTTGGTATTTTCAAGTTTTAATATAAGTCTAGAGTTTAAAATTGTTGATTGTTATTATTAAAAGTACAGCTCATTTTAATAATTTTTAAATAATTCTTAAATGCTTATTTCCAAGTCATAGTTATATTATATCTTTTACAATTAGAAAAAATATATATTTTTGATTATTTATTCATTCGCTGGAAAACGTAATTATTATTTTTCTGATTCTTTGCCCAAAGTCTGATGTGTAAAGTCATTGATTTGTTAAAGTTACTTCTGCATATGTGCTATTCCTCCTACTTATTTCCTTTAGTCGTGGACTTCCACTTCTCCTGAATTATTTGTTATTCTCATCATCAAATTTCTGAAACTCTTAATATCATTGAATTGGCAACAAATTGATATGATGATGGCTTAGACTTCTTCAGGTTCTATTCAAGACTTGCCGTTTCTCATTTTCCAATCTTTTTGTCCCATCCTCCTTTCCATTTACGCAAAAAATTATCCTTCAGGGCTATGGATAGGAAACTAATGTGTTTTCCTGAGTTCACAAAAACTAAGCCTCTTTCAGAGTCATCTCAACTGTTATCTTTTGTAAATATTTTGACAAAAGTATATCCTAATGACGTCATTCCTCGCATATACCTCTCGAAGGTTCTTGTTATCTTACTGTCCAGAGTTCCCACTGTTTGGACTCTTTTCTTCGAGCGTTTTCTATGTAGATGAATATATTATTATGTTTTTTTCCTACTACTGATGCTCTTGCAGCATATTATTTTTACCTTCTTAGGGGCGGTACCTGTCTCACCACCACACTTTTTATATATAAAATTTTTATTCCAAAGAGTCTCAGACCTGGTCAAATTTTGATTAAAAGTCACTAATAAAGCAATAAAAATAATATTTGGGAATTCTTAAGATGAGGAAAGACAAAAATAAATATACTTTTATCATAAAATTCATGTAGTTTCCACTTGGATTTTAAAGTAAAAAATAGTCATTTTTTTGGGATTAAATTTTACAAATATAATAATTTCTTAATTGTATAACTTAATATGCTTTCTATTGAGGGTTAAATTTGATGAAAAACATGTTAATATATATCTATTAAACTTTATTTTACATGTTTTTCATCAAATTTAACCCTCAATAGAAAGCATATTAAGTTATACAATTAAGAAATTATTATATTTGTAAAATTTTATCCCCAAAAAATGACTATTTTTTAACTTTAAAATCCAAGTGGAAACTACATGAATTTTATGATAAAAGTATATTTATTTTTGTCTTTCCTCATCTTAAGAGTTCCCAAATATTATTTTTATTGCTTTATTAGTGACTTTTAATCAAAATCTGACCAGGTCTGAGACTCTTTGGAATAAAAATTTTATATATAAAAAGTGTGATGGTGAGACAGGTACCCCCCCCTTCTTAGTAATCAAAAGAGTACATCCTTCTTAGCGAGAAATATTTTGTCAAATCCTTTGAATATAACATCTAAGAAAACTAGGAACCGTTTGAATTTCATTTGGCCTTCCTTTATGGATGCAGATCCATCCCCATGAATGTTGAACTAAGTCCGTTCTTGCTGGTACTTATTGATTTTCTTATTTTAGTTAGTTTTTATAATATTTAGTCTGCTCTTGCACCCTATTTGTTTGTTCAGTGGAACATCTTGGTTTTCGCTTGTTCTCTTATTCTGTGTTAGAATCTAACTTCCACAACTCTTTACCAAAACTTTGCCTTCACATTTTTCTCTTCTTTTTAGTTACTTTTATTGCTGCAGATGTTTCTTTTTCAGTGCTATTTGTTAGGTTTATCTTTAGATTTCTCTATCTCTTAATCTTTAATAAGATTATTTTATTTAAATTATTATTATTATTAGTTATTAATTCTTTTTAATTTTATTTTTTTAATTTAAATTTTGTAATTTAATTATATTTCTTATAATTATTCGCAAATTCTATTATTATTATCATTTAATCCTTTATTTTAATTTTTTAATTGTTTTCTCATTCAATTTTGATCTTACTCTTCTAATAGGTTATTTTAAACCGTTTCTTGGCTTTCAAATACTCAATATGGCTTTGCTGTCCAAATCTATTAAACAGTTTTCACTTATTAAATAATTAAATCTTGTTTGATCCCCAGCTTCATTGATTAAATTGAAGTATCTTTTTACAAATGAAATCAGCAAATGTTTTGTGAATATTTAAGCAATAACTCATTCCAAAGTTTACCAGCGTTCTTTAGTGTTAATGACCATCATAGCATCCATCGTGTTCTACATGACGAAGTCATTTTTTATGATTACTTTTGTTTTTAATAACTAGATTTTTCCCATTATATATCTCCCAAGCTGTGCCTTATTTGTTTAATGTTCTTCGGGATCAGTTACACTATTATCAGATGTTCTCTTTCAGTTAAGTCACGTCTCTTAGGATCTTATTTGGAATATCTCAATACCATTTAAATAGCTATCCATATGATTCCATTATATAGATTTCCACAATCTTTAGATATGCAATGAGTTAAGTGTATTTGTAGATTTCGCTTAAATTTAAAGATTTGCCTTGAAATTTAGAAATATAAAGAACTTAATTATTAAAAATATTATAACTACTTTTCATAACAGTTGTTTGATAATTCTTACCCTGCAAATTTTCATCTTCAATGCAATTCTAAATTAGTGTTATCTGGCTTGCCAAGTTTGGAAATTCATACTCAAACCTTAAAATTATTAATCTGCCATTTTTATTAACTACATTTTTTATTAGCTCCTTAATATTAATTTCTATTTAAATAAAATGCGAGAAATTGTATATTTTTTTTCTCATTGTTAGGCAAAATAGTAATCAAAATAATGTTTTTTAAACATAAATAACTCTTTATTGGGTTTACTTAAATAAGTAAAATGTGTTTTAAAAGTCTATGATCATTAATTTTCAATTTCACACAAACCAATTAAAAAATATAACTTGGTAAAAGACTCTTTTTTTAGCAACAGTGAGTACAAATATTTATAAATATTTTACATATTTATTGAAACTATATTCATATTTGTTTTAATTTTTATAATATAAAGTTAATTATTAAGTGAGAAAGCGAGAAACTTTAAGTCGATTCGTTTTGTACTTTATTAATATTTAAAGAATAATTTTCCATAATATCTTGTATATCTTGATTTAGGTATGATAGAAGAATAATTAGGAGTAAATTAATAAAGTCACAAAATTAGTTATAGAGAAAAGTTTATAAGAATGAGGGCTACTGGGAGATGTTGAAGAAGCATGTTAAAAACAAAATATCATATCATTATTGATATAATTTAGTTATATAGCAGGTTCTTCATTTATTTTGATATCTTAAAATTGGCAAATCTTCGAATTTTAGTTAATTAAAAATGGCCTTATTTATGCTGCTGTGATATTATCACTAATAAAAGAGTTATTGGTTTTTGTCAGTTTCTAATAAAAAATTGATTATGTTTTAAATTCACTTCATGTGTGTCATTTACCTTTTCCTGATGATTTAATTCATCATTTATGCCTTGATACTTTGCTTCTTCTACTTTCTTTATTCCCTCTAATTCGACAATTACCCTGAATTGTTTTGAGTCACTCGGAAGTATAGTATTTTTGTTTTTGATTTTAAATTGCGGATCAGCTTAATATTTATTAAAATTATGAATTACTCTCTTGAATTATTGTTTGGGTTTTAGGTCATTAAAATTATGATTAAAATTTTATCTACAAAAACGATTAATTTTCCTTGCAAAATGAGTGAGTACAATTTATTCTGAGAATGTTGAGCATTCTAGAGGTAGATGTTTGATAACATTGGCAAGATTCTACTCTCTTAGATCTATCCATTATATACCTTTATATATTCGATTTGAATTTCATTCTTTTATTTGAATAAAGCTCGTCTATTAGGTTAATGATCTTCGTCGTAGCTCTATTCATCAGTATCATAATTAGCCTGTCTTTCGAGAGAGAGAGTAGTAGTATCTTAATAATACACCTGTAGGTAAACTTCTCTTCAATTACTCTGTCTTCTGAATATTCTTTATGCTTAAAAAGTTTTATCAAGTTCAGGTATTTGCTCTTGTTTTCTTTGAATTAGTAAATTTATTTTAACTTTTAATATTTAAAACTATTAATTACTATTACTACAAACTAAACTTGTCATAACTCGTTCCCAAGCGTCTCCAGTTCTCCCGAAGATTATGAGATCTCCCAAAGACCTCCAGGTATAGACCTCCGGGAACGAATCTCTCCACGATTTTGTACAGCTAATCAGGCATTTGGGATGACTGTCTCATAGGGCTAACTTCACATTTATATTCTTTCTGAATTTGATAAACTACTTGTTGCTCTCATACTTTCCCTTTGACGCCTACCAGACTTAACTCCATGCCATGCTGCAAGTATCGCCCTGGCCCTTTGTAGATGTTGCCTTTGCTATCAGTTTTCACCAACACAATCGTTTCAATCCACCGATACTTGTGTTTTTTGAAGAAGTCTAGAGCTACTTCGGGCTTATCATTAGTGATCCAAATAAAGATGAAGCCCTCTTCTTGCACCATCTCAATTTGGATCTCCTTTATTTTTTTATCAGTAAGTGTACCATAGCAAAGGTCCAGCATTGTTGAATCCCAATGAAGGTCCATGATTTCCGCTCTAGATAAACTTCCATCCTGTTACATCTACTGCTATCTTAGCTTGACCCACACAGAGTAGAGTGTGACATCGCATTTTATGGGGTTGGGTGGACGACTCATATTTTCAAATTTGCCATCTTAGTCTGAGAGTTTTTATAGTTCAATCTTTGTTTGTTACTTTAGTTTTTCCTCGTATTCCTTTCTATGCCTACAAAGTGACTGGCGGTGTGCATACCTGCCGAAACATTCTACGCATACATACTTCTTAGCCAAGAATTTCTCTACCCTCTCTGTAATATGTTCTCTTTCGTAGTGCTTGTAAGCACCATGTCTGCTACCAGTGTAGTCACAACCACTGCATGGACAACTATAGACCATTTTAGAAAATTATTAAATTAATAACTCTTATATTTTTGATAAAACACTATACTTTACTTACCATTTATATCATAATTTTTTGGACAATTGATAAAATTTTTATGTTTTATCGAAATTTTTACATGAATTGTTGAAATGTTTACATCAATTTATTAAATTGTAGAGAGGAGAAGATATGAATATTGCTGGAATAATTATTGTTATAAATTTATTATTTCATATTAAACTTTAGCAATTACAGACCATTATCAAACTCAGATTCCCAGAGGATTTTAACTATAATAAACCAGCATACTTATTTTCGGTATCATAAGTTTCAAAAATCTCTAAGACTCCCCTTCATCTGGTATAGCGCATCAGCATAAAAGCTCTATAATTATATGAACAAAGAAAAATCAACTCTGATAATAAAACCTAGTTTGTGGATGAACTGCATTCTATGTAATCATCGAAAAGATAGAGGAGATAAAAGTTATAGTGTGAGCATATAGAGTTTTTAACTAGCTTGCAACAACTTAAGCAGTAAACAGGGTTTTCGTTGCAAAAGTGATGTTAGATGTTTCATAGGAATTATCCCCATATTAAAATTTCACCTTCATTCCTGTGCAAGCTGTTTCAATAAATGAAAATTAAACGCAAATCAATTGTGACAAAGAAAAACCAAACTGAAAGATAAAAGCTAAACTTTGGCTAGTAACTATATGATATGTAGAATTAAATTCTACAGCAAGAAAGACGGCTATTCTATCCTTTTTGTAGATGAGACAATTTTTTCTTTCAACACCTAGGCAAAACTTGAATACTGCAGTCTTGGTCAAAATATTGAGAAAGGAAATAGGAGCAGCTTCAGCTTTGCATATGCAGTAGTTGCGGCAATATCTGAATATGAGGGGCTAGAATACTACAAAATATACAAGAAGTCTGTTAACATTGATAAATTTATAGAGTTCAGCACTGAACTCAAGGGAAAACTGGGCTGAGAAAAATTTCTATAGTTTGTGACAATCTTAGAGTGCATCATAGTAATAAAGTCAAGTATGCTTTATAGAATCTGGAGATTCCTTAAGTATTTTGCCTTCCCTACTCTCCTCAAACAAACCCTATTGAGAATTACTTTAGTATATTAAAAATAAATACAAGAAGTTGAAGCTTAACTATTCAAACAACAACAAAGTAATAGATCCTCTAGCTTTGATAAAAGAAAGTATAAAATGCATAGATTAGATGAAAGTTGGAGACATAAGTAGGAAAGTCTTAATTAGAGTGTTAAAGTTGTGATTAAATTTTGTTAAGTATTTTAAGCTTCAAATGTTAAATTAAAATTGCTTTGATGGTGTTTCATTTCCTATTTAATAGCCTTCATTAATTTATCTATTTTATTGACAATCTTGAAGGCCCCCCACCAAGCGATTATGTTCCAGGCATCCCTGTTTTAAAACCTGAGAAGCTCACTGCCAAGTCTCTCTTTGTTTTTGGCTTTCGAGGAACATTATTCCGAGTTCTCTGTTTTTGTAAGTGTATAATCTTGCCTGGCTGCTCTAAAATGAATGTTGAGTAATCATTTAAAAATAATTTTACTCGAGATGTATAGAAGCTTAGTCAACTTGTCATACCAAGAGTTTATTAACTAAATAAAGTTTCCCTTCTATTCATTTTTACTCGGATCGTTTCTGATAGCTTGAGCATGATTAACTAAAGTTTGTAAATACTCTGACTCGATAGTATTTAAAACATTGAAAAAGAACTTTCTATCAATCTGCTTCTTTTTATCTCCACTGTCTGGAGGATATTTTTTCATCTCAGACTTCTGCTATATTTGACAAAGTATGTTGATGACTGAGAGCTCCTCATACTTTGGCACAATAATAATCTTAATATCACAATTATTTAGTAGAAGTTTCTCCTCCTGCAATACTTGAAAATCTTTATTGATAGTCTCTATAGGTGGCAGGTAAAAAATTACAAAAGAAAAAGCTTTAAATTTTTAATGATTGACTTACGCATCTCTGTGAGGTATTTATAAATGTCAACTTTAGATCAGAATCTACCGATGAGGTCTCCTTAAAAAATTCTCATAAACTCTTGGTCAAGTTTATCATCTTGCATAAACTCATTGAAAGTGCGTTTCTAGTTTTAAGTTTGGCTCATTTGGAATTCCATGCGTCCTAATTCGATTTTTCAAGTTTGTGATTAAATTTGAATATAGTTTAAGAATAAATTGCAAGAATTTGTATGAGGTCTATTAAGAACTCTTAGTATACATAGAAAATCACAAAATCATCAATAAAGTGTGATCTTCACAAAAACATCACAAAAAATCACAAACTTGTTTTATCACAAATTTTATAAAGAAAGCCCAATAAAAACTTTCATTTGTCGAAATGTTTACATAAATGTCGAATTGTTTACATTCAAACTAAAATCACTTTGGATTAAAAAAAAAGCTATTATCAGTTGTGATCTTTGAAATAAAAAGATAAGAGTCTTATTGTGATTAAAATTTTTAATAAATTAAATTATGACCACAACATGATTATTAATAAATAACTTAAATTAAAGCTGTGATTTAATCATTATAATATTTTTAATACCGTAATTTAATTTCTAATTAAGAATTGTAAAGACTCACTCAGAATAGAGAAACGATGGTGAAGACTTCTCAGAATAGATTTAAAGTCATTTCGGGCTGCACCTATCTTAAAGCTGTGATGAATAGGAATGCTCTTGGACAAGATCTCGAAGCTAAATAGTTAAGCGTAAACGTCATTCAAAACTATCTTCAAAGGTTTGAAAGGCATGCAAGAAGGTTACTGAACTGCACATTTAGACCATCACGCAAGCAACTCGAAAATTTAGTCTTACATTCAAAGAGATTAAAAATAAATCAATATTCGATCAAGTTCCTCTTAATGATCTAAGAAAGGAACTATTCTAAGAAAAAATAAGAAGAGAGAGATAAAGAATAAAAAGACAAACAGAAGCACAAAATTAAAACTAGACTCAAACTTTCTTAAATGCATCTCAAGTTAATAAAAAAGCCTTGAGACCTTCACTTGATCCAAGCAAGGACATTCATCGATATTTATATCGATTACAAAAATAAAATATTATAGCCATTAACTGTCATTAGGTTATATATAAACAAAACCCAATAGTTTTTTGAAACATTGTGAATTTTGAAAATATTGGTTTCTAACTAAGAAAGAGTCATTTTATAACATCGTTTTAATTTACTAAAATGCTTTACTTATTAAAGCTAATACACATCGTTTATATATTATAATTATTAAGTTAATATGAATATAATAATAAATACACTATATTGTTAATTAAGTATTAATAATTATTTCAAGTCTCAGATTAAGGAATCCTAATATTCCTTTTGTAATTAATCATAAATCTATCTGTAATTATGCTTATTTCTATATTGATTTTTTAGAGTCCCTTTTTATCAAATATAATATTTTTTTATCCACAAATAGTGAATAAATGAAGAAATTTTGAATCTCTATTCTTAAAAGAACAATATTCCTAAAATCTAATTAGAATTTGGAAAAGTCTATATAGATCTGTATATCATAATATAATTTGATTAAAACTATTATCAAAATATTATTGCAATTTTAGAATATATACTATAAGATATTAAATATGTCCAATATTATGACATTTAATTATTAATATATACATAGTTAAAAATATCAATGCATAATTAACATAAAAAATATCATTAATATTGATTTGTATGAATTTCACTAATGTTAGATTAGTGAAATGCATTTCACTAATTTATTATTAGTGAAATTCATATATAATAATAATATAAATGCCATTATATATATGAACCATTTTCAACAGGTTCGAAAATTAATGATTCTCTCAAATTTAGATGCTGATAAAAGCGATGGAAACAACAGTCTTATCAAGCAACTAGCACTGAGCATTTTGTCTGCCTATAATACTTCCCCAATTCAAATTAAGAACCAGCTTCTGAAGAATTTTTACGAAAGCTTTGTTAGATCACAAAAATCTTCTTGATCTGGCGATTCATCATCAAGCAAGTAAGGTTTAGGATGAAGTTTTTGACTTATTACTTCAGCGTAAGCATTTCGACATTATTAAGAGAGTACAATCAAAATATGGAAACTGTTAAATTAAAATAAAAAATGCAAACTAGTTGAAAAAATGATCAGAGCAAATTTGATTAATATGATTCAAACAGCCATTAGTTTAAATGCTTTTTATAAATTTATTTATTATGCTTTGATTAATTAATCAAACAAGAAAAAATGGAATTTTTGTTCATTTATGTTTTCAAATTCATTTCTATTTTAGGGCAGTGACTATATCCTCTCTTTTCATTACTTTCGTAGCATCATTTTCTTATTTTAAAGTAAAAAATTGAGATATCTTCAGGATATCTTCCTAAAAAAATTAAAAAAATTAAATTTACATGAATTAGTAGTAGCAACAGCAGCAATAGTAACAATAACAGTAAAATTAGCAGTAAAAACAATAATATTAGCAATAATTATTGCTCATCTGAAATTTTAAAAAATTTCAGAAATTTAAAATCATTGATTTACTTTTCATATTTATCTTCATCTTCATCATTTTCTTCACAATCATTTGTTCTTAAAACAAGAATTAAGAAAAATTTGATTTTTTTGCGAAAAATCCTTGAGCAATAATTATTGCTAATATTATTGTTTTTACTGCTAATTTTACTGTTATTGTTACTATTGCTGCTGTTGCTACTACTAATTCATGTAAATTTAATTTTTTTAGGAAGATATCCTGAAGATATCTCAATTTTTTACTTTAAAATAAGAAAAAGATGCTACGAAAGTAATGAAAAGAGAGGATATAGTCACTGCCCTAAAATAGAAATGAATTTGAAAACATAAAATGAACAAAAATTCCATTTTTTCTTGTTTGATTAATTAATCAAAGCATAATAAATAAATTTATAAAAAGCATTTAAACTAATGGCTGTTTGAATCATATTAATCAAATTTGCTCTGATCATTTTTTCAACTAGTTTGCATTTTTTATTTTATTTAACAGTTTCCACATTTTGATTATACTCTCTTAATATGTAAAAATTTCGACAATTACTACCACAAGCTATGGTTATCATGAACATTAATCTTGCGAAAATGTAGGAAGAGTATAAACAAGAAGGTTGGCTACTTCTAAAATTACTAATACCTTACCTTGACACTTGTGATGATTTTGAATTTATTGATCCAGTAGATTTCATTCATTTAGAGGCAATGATTAAAAGCATAATTATTTAGATATCGAATAACTCTTTGCCAGGAAATTATGGGTTAATTTGACTCAGCCTCTAAATAGAACCAAACTTGATAGCGGGATTACAATGGTACGAACAAGAGTTGGGCTTCCTTGCTTAGGCGTTGGCTCGGGTTCGCTCTAAAAGAAGCTTCAATAATTTGTGAAAAACCCAAAAATTTTCTTTAACAGCAAACAATGTCAAAATTACTGACTATATAAAATGAAGAGCGTATGCTGGCCATTTCCATATTAATAAAATAGAAGTGAATCAGGATGAAGGATAACATCTGAATAAATTGCTCTCTTTGCTTAGCTAAAGATAGGTCATCTCTAAAATTCTGTTCGAGAAAGACTAGATTTTATTAAACTTAAACAACCTTATCCTGGTAATAGAAAGCCTCAAAGAGTAGCCTCTCTCAAGTATCGAGGCCACTCTCAAGTTAGTTGAATCCGAGTGGATAAAGACAGCAGTAAAAGCAAAGACAAGAGAACTAGCTATTACAGATTCAAGGCTAATAATTGATGTCGTTAAAGTAGTCGAGCATCTTAGTGAAAGCAACTAAATTCGAAATTGCATTCACTATAAAAAATTCATTTCTTTATCTTAGATGCTGGAGTTTTAAAGTCAAGTTTATCAGCATTCTAAATATTAAGCTATAATTGCAAGTTTATTAGTCAGTGCTAATGAAGACTGCTCTATTATTGATATGCAAACTGGATCAGGGAAGATATGGATTCATGCTCTTGTAGCTTACTACTATGCCTTAAAGGGTTTAAAAATAACACTTATAGAGGCAAATGAGTTTTTACAAACTTAATCCGATGAAGTCCTTGGATCTATTCATGAGAATATTAGAGTGGTAGACATTGCTACTTACTATAGACACAAGTACAAGGAGGACATAATAATTCTAAATGAATTTGATTCTATTATAGACTAAACTTCCTTCTATTCATTAGGCAATGCTATAACTGGGCTCTGGATTCTATAAAATAAGAAGGTGTTCGCATTTTCAGCCACATACACAAAACATCAAAAGGTTGTCATTGATGAGACAATAAAGAAAGCTAAAGTTTTGAGCTTCTAGTCCGAGCTCCTTATTTAAAAAAAGAGACATAGGAGTCGCATGTTTGCTCAGTTATTATAACTAAAGGAAAAGATGAAATTTAATAAGCAATATTAAGAGAAATTGAATAACGCTTCGCCAATGAGCCTATATTTGTAATTGTAAATTCCAGAGTTAAACTATCATAGGGAAATAAGTATGAGCTTTACTTATCCGATAACAAGCAATGCAGGCAATAGATAAAAGACAAAGAGATAGACATTTAGATTATGAAGCAGGAAAAAAGTGTTGGCTGTGACTCTAAGTTTAGGAAAGACGCGTTTGTTATGATTACATGTCCAGTTGATTCAGAGAAAAGGTTGAAGCAAATACTTGGCAATGGCAACAGAAGTCAGGGAGTTTTGAGAGATCAATAAAAGCTGTGACTTTTTAATTTTTCCTATAAATATAATTAAAGATAACATTATTAAAACATTAATATAAATCAAACTCATTCTAAGAAAGTCTCTATTATCAATAAATAATTAATATATTTATTTAATGTAGGCGTCGGCAAAATTTAAAATTTGCCGACGCATGCAGGGGATTTTCAAATTATTTAATTTAAATAATAAATTTATATATTAATTTAACACAAATTCATGAGTCAAAAATCATTTTAATTTTTGTAAATCCATTTAGATTTATACTTTTCTTTAAGGAATTGCAAAAGCACCCTTTATATATTCTGTAATAATATTTTTACGGATGTTTTTTCTTAAATTTATTCTTTTTTTAGTTTTCTAAATTCTATAAAGATTATTATAGATCCTTAAGGATTCTTCATAATTAAAAGGGATTTTGAATCCTAAACTTAACTCATATTATTTGATTAATCTATGAATAATTTATTAAAAATTTAGAAATCGCCTCAATGCGTCGGCAAATTTTAAAATTTTGCCGACGCCAAGATTAATGGACTTTATATATAAAAAATTAAGATTAATCAATAAAGGACTTGAACAAGATTAGATTTAATTTATTATTTAAATTAATATAAATTATATAAATAAATAAAAATGTCAATGATCATGACTATAATAGAATGTATGCCTCTAAGACTATTACAGTGAAGAGCACATTTGGCAGCATCTGAGGTCAGTTGATAATCAAAAGATGAGAAGGCTTCAAGAAGTGTTGAAACTGTTACGGAAGAAGAGAAGCAACCAAAGGTTAAGCGATTTTGTTGAGGATGCTTAATAGAACGGTGACTCTATAGCATCCTTGAAGGGTCTAGAGAATTTAGTAGGTTATAAATTCTACTAGAGATTAGAAAGGGACTGGAAATATGAATACCTTTGAGTTTTTATTTAATTAAGATAGAGCATGTTGTATATTTCAAATGTGATGATTTTAATTAATAGGTTTAATTAATATTTCAATAATATTTAAATTTACTAAATCTACTCTAATAGTTACCCATTTCAAGTAACTAACCTCCTTTACTATTAGCTTATTCACAATCACTTTTTCTATTGTTTTCTGTAGATGAGAATTGACTACTTCAGATCTCGTGTTTGTCAATTCTGGCTTATGATCCTTCATTCTTAATAAGTAGTAAAAATCTACCCTATTTAATATATTGGTTGATTTGCCCCTGATCTTAGCGAATATACTATTTTTTTCGCAAATTGCTCTTTAGAAAGTTCCAATTTTGATAGAATTATCCCATCGAACCTATCCAGGCCTATTACCATTTTAAAGTTGCATTCTTTAATACTTCTTTCTACATTATTTATTATACAATACTATTCAAAGTCTTCTTGGTTTTTCATCAGCATATATCCTACTTAGGATTCTTCCCATTCATCTATCTTATTTCACATTAAACCTACTCCTCTAAATTTATTCATCATCCATTTATTTATAGGCCTTTAATAAGCTCTACTAGTTTTTTACTATTTGTCAATCTTTTCACAAAGTAGAAAAATCCTTTAAGTCATATATTTCCAAGTTCAAGTTCATAGCTCGGATTCTTGACATATAACAGGAAGAGTTTAATTGTATTAAGCTAAATAATGTAATTTCAGGATTTGTTTTATAATTCTTAAATTACTTACTATGAATAAATGAAAACTAAACCCTTAAGGGTGTCATCATTTGATGGGAATGAACTTATTCCATTTAATAATTATGGTTGATTATATTATTTTCAATTAATCTATCATCCTCCATCTTCAATTTTGTTTTATGAAACATTGTAATATTTAGTTGCATCATGACAACAATAGTCTGGATAGAAGTTTAAGTTAGATAAAATTATGAAAATTTACTATAAATAAAGAAAACTTACTTAAATTTTGATATAAAGATTAGTTTCATTAGCCTATTAAATATTAGATTTATAATAAATTATGTCTGATCAGATTTTATTTTTTTTAAATAAGGTAAGTATAGTTTATCTATAATAAAGAAAACTTAATGATGATGGACTCTTTGGCTATATATACTATGGATAATATATTGAATTAAGCATTATCATGCTTTACACTTACATTATTTTATAGTTATAGAAGAATTATGGTCGGAGCAAAAATCCAGGCAATTAATATGATAATTCCTATATTTATTTGGGCTAGTAACTAAATTCATCTTTAAATAACAAATTTATCATCTAAATTTATAGGATCCATAACACTTTCATGGTTGTAAGGTACATTGACTATTTTAGCTATGACAAAAATAATATTTCATATTGTGTGTAATGATTGTCTAACTCTATTGTGCTTTCCTTTCTTTGAAATGTTGTTAGGTCCAATCTTATTGTTCCTGATTGCTAAATCTTGCAGTAGATTATAACAATGTTTAGTCTTTCCATGTCTCTCCAGTTTTTTCTCATGGCTTATTATAATTTTGTTGTCCAAGTTATTCTGTCTTAGTCTCTACTCTCTCCTTAATGAATGTCTTCCATGATTATTTATTAATATCTTATATTTTATCTATATCCCTTCTCTTTATCTGCTAGTTTCAAATCTCTTTCATGTTATTCTAAGTCTAATTTAAATTAGTTTATAATCCGTTAATCTTAGTAAGTATATTTGCAAGCCAATTGTTTCGCATTGATAAAATTAAGTTTAATTGATGACCTTTGGTATAAGTTATCACACTTTGAGGTATAGCTTACTTTAGACATTCCTACTCCAATCTTTTCCTTAATTCTTTTGCGTGATAGATGTAATTACCACATCACTATAATCCTTTAGTGTTTAAATTTTAAATTTAACTATTTTCACATATACATTAACCTTTCCTATTGTTTTTAAGCATTTAAATTCCATAACGGAGGGTATTTTCACTGTAAATATATGGAATAATAATAAATTTAAAGTAGAATGTTCCAATTACAAATTATCTTTTAGTTTTGATCTTTTTCACTTGATTTTTAATCTGCCACCATTAACATCAAGTATTCCTGTATTCATTGGTAATGTGGCATATTTTTATTGGTGAGCCTTGTTATCTTTTTCAATCTAGTCTAGACTTATACAATGAAGTCTGGTCTTTTTAGTTGAATTTCTTTCATCTTGAATTAAGTCCTTTAAAATTCTAAATGCAATACTTATTCAATGGTCTTGGAGATAATTTTTTTGTTGTTGCTGATTGTCTAATTCCTTACTTTCCTTGTTTAGTTTTCTGCTAATTTTTCATTCCTAAAAATCCAACACTCTATTTGTCTTACAGTTGAATTAAAGGTGAGAGCCATTGTCTCGTGGTATGCTTTATTTCCTTAAGTTTCTAATGCTGATATGACCAACTTAGTTTTCTGGGGTAATAAATGACTTATTTAGTTAAATCTTCCTCAGATATTCAAAATAATCACTTAATGACTTAAACTTTTTCATTTTTGTTTTCATCATTCTCTTCGACATAATTTGTTATCTTCTAGGCTATTTCATCTCACTCATTCTAGCCTGCCTTTTTATTTTCTTAATTTAAATTTGTTATTTTAAATGAAGTTTTTGCTATATATATTGAATATCTCAATTCAAAATCATTTAAGAAGATTTAAAAGTCATTATCACGATAATTCATGAATAAAGTATAGTGTAGAATTTTGAAAAATTAATAACTATGCATTAGCTTACTTTCATCTCTTGCTTCATTTTTAGAAAATATCTTTTTAATTATATTCATTAAATATGATGCCAATATTTCTACTTTATTTATGAATTTATCCGTACTATTATTACAAAGATAGTGATTAAAGTACATGGTATTGACCTACTAATCTGTTCATAAATATTCCTGTCATTGACATAAGTTGTTTCTTTTTCTTAATCTGGGATTAAGGCAATCATAAAAAATAAAAAACTTTTCAACTTCTATGAAATTAATTTCATTTTAACTGCAAAATTCAATTATTTATATCAATGTATTCGAATCAAGATTCAACTAAGTCTTTTTAAGATGATTTTTCTGTGTAGTTGACATTATGAAGTTTATTAATGCTGTTATAACAATTAAAAAAGTCTAAGTTTTATCTTTTCTTAAAAATTCCTCTCTGATTGCATTAGGCATACATTTAGTTTGGGAATATGTAGATCGTGCATCTTATCTTCATTAATTCAATATTGATAATCATTTAAATCGGCATCTTTCTACGTTTTATCCCAACCTTAACTTATTTGCTTTTTAGTTACAAATATTAAAGCTTGTTCATTTAACTTCTTATCTATTTTATTAATAAAACATTAAGAGCTGAGAAATAAAACAATTACAATTATCAAGAAATCATTTTGTGATTGTACAAACAACATAATTATTAATTATATTGATAAGAATCTTGATAATTGTAAATAAATATAATGGACAATTTATGGAATATGTTAATTTAAAATAAAAGTATGATTTGTGCTTGAATAAGGAAGTTGGTAAATTTAAATTCAAATTCAAATTAAATATTGTATTTTTATTTTTATAATACTTTTGGTTGCTTTTAAGAAATTAATAGTAGTACTCATATATATATATATATAGAGGTGTAAAAAGTAACCAAATTTAATAATGTGATTCCTTGATTAAACAGTCTGATTAAAGTTTAATCCCAACAGCTAGAAGTGGCGACGTCCCTTAGACAGTAATCTAATCCAGGATGATAGGAAATAAACGACCAGTACTAGCGACTTGTAGTGGAGTCAACAGTGGGCAAGGACTAACAGCGAGGAGCCCACGAGGTAAGAAAGCAGGGGAAGAGGAGAGTGGAGCCATTGACGCTAGTGCCATCTATAACCACACCGTTACATGCTTCTACATCACATGGCTGCCATAAAACACCAGTGTCTTTGTATGGTCCAACAATCATTTGACCGTCTCTTGCGGTACCGACAATACTTGTGACTCTTTGGGTAGTTGGGAGGATGGTGAAAGCCTTTGTCCAGTAGTCTCTGGTGCATTGTAAGTTAGAAGGACAAGATGTGGCAACTTCATTAGAGCTGAAACTGCTTTGTGTAAACGCAATGGCTGAAAGAGTAGTAGTGATATAGAGGCTTGTCTTCACTGCTCCCTTGGGCGGGGTTCATTCTAACTATTACTTACAGCTAGATACTCACGAATGTTTTAGAGATATGTAAAAGCAACGAGGCCAGCGTTGCACTCTGCAAATAGAGGAGGGCGCAGGAATCCTGAGTTTGGCATCTACTACTGCAGGCACCAAGACTGATCACATTCCTCACTGGAGAATACCTTTGAAGAATTATCGCTAAACAATCAGATCCTAAATCATCTATCTATTTCAATTCAATCAATTTAAACCTTCATCCAAATTTTTAACATACTTTATCAAAAATATAAAATGCATGTATCATTATAAAAACTTAATAAAGATAAAATAAATTTAAACTAAATTAGAAATATTAAATGATTTACTACCATATCTATTGCTTTCCTACTTTGTTAGAATGCTTTTCAATGCATTTCTAGGTGCCGCTCTCTCAATTCATATAAATAGAGAAATTATGGTCGATTTTGGAAAGCAGCTTTTAGGCATTTTTTTAGTCCAATTTTGATTAAAATTGGAATATTCAATAAAATATTTTATTTATTTTGAAATTCTCTAAAATCCCTATTGTCATGTCAACCTTGATAAAATGTGATGGAGAGTCAAACATTGTCAATGGCATCACTTTCACCACTAGAAATGTTATTTACTGCGTGAATTATTCGAATGTAATGTTCAGGCACTTGAAAATTCCCTTTTATAATAAAAATTTCATGTATCGAGGTCACTTTACTATGATTTTTATTTTTAATATAATATTATAATTAAAATTTGATATTCCTCTATTATATTTATTTTAATATCGAAATATATATTAATTTTTAATCTTATTTAATGTTCCTACAAAAATTATAAGACACCTTTTCTTCTCGCACGCAAAGACAAAGATTGGTTCTGATGAGCTCTGTACTACTACCATTTTATGTTGGTATTAGTGAAGACGCCAGAGATCTCAGTAGACTCATAACTAAATGTTAAAATGCAATATGAACTCTCTCAAAGAGACACCAAGCCTACCAATAATGTCAAAAATTTACTAGTTGATGACGAGAAATTTTTACGTAATTTCTAAGATAAGACACCAAGACCTTGTTTGTGCGAGCTAATATTATCAGTGAAATCCTGCTTACATGTTGACCTTTTAATGGAAACTACCAACTAACTTATCATGTCTTACAATATTAATACATACAAATTAAATAAGACTGATTAATATAAAAGATTAATAGCTGCTAGAATAGGAGATTGTTTAAATTAAAATTTAGCTATTATTAATTCTTATAATTATTATAATTCTTAGTAGGTTGTTTTGAATAAATCAATATTTTTCTAATATTACATTGGGTAGTATTAAAATAAAAAGTAACTTGCTAAATCTATTAAAAAATCTGAGTATTAAATATATCTAAGTTTTATTAAATTTTATTTCTACTTTCGTTACCATTAATGCTGCTTGAAGACCACAGGATGTCATATTTGAAAAGAGTTGGCCCTCCACTTCGATTAAGTTGTCACCCTGTATACTATTACCACTACTGCCATCAGATTCACATGCCATTTTATCACTACCAGCCTCCGTCTTCCAAAAACGCTTGAAGAGTCTTCTCGAAATTTTATTACGCTATTGCAATTTACCAGAAGTGATCTACGAATCAGTTGAAGCCATCATTGACTAAAAAAGCATTCAGTAAATTATCTACTGGAGCAAATCGAATTTAAGGCAATGATGAGGGTGCTACTCCCCTGAATGACTAGCAAGATATTGAATCTTAGGAGAACACCAACGATGATCAGACGATTACCAATTTAACTACAAGACTTGGTTTTAGCAAATCAACTTAAAAAGAAAATGAGATTACTTTAGCTTTAAAACCTTAATCATAATTAACAAATAACGACATTCAATAAAGATTTAAAATGTTGGTTAGCACAACGTAGCTTTTTTGCCAGAGAAAGGTTCTTGGATGCCTAAGGAATCATAATATTTGGCAAAGGTGCCAAAAAATACAACTTCTAAAAATCAAAGGAAACTCATTTAAAGCATCTTAAGGGACTTGAAAAAGAGTGATAAGCTTGGGATCCTACGGATTTTAATATATGATGCAGATTATAAGAACAAAGTACAATCAAATTCTTTAATTGTAATTACATTGTAGGGGTTGTACCATAGTATCTGTAGTTTACCTTAAGAATGAGAGGTAATGACAGTCTAGAAAGCGGCAGGTCACTGATGAGTTAAAAATTTCTTTACTTGGTTATTAAATGAAGAGAGCTGGAAACTCATAAACGAGGCTGCGTTAGTTTTCATTCTTCAGAAAATTAAAATTCACAAGAATAAGCACTTGGCCTTGTTGAAGAAAGTGATATAGTACATGCTGTTTATTCCTGGGTTGTGCTTTAAGGTTATAGAACTAAGCTTGCTCTCTTTAAGACTTAGATTGCAGAAGGTTAAGATGACGCGCAATAGAAAGAGTAGATAATTGGGAGTCAGGAACAGAGAATGGGCTGGATAAAGGAGATAATTTAGAGCATTATTCTATAAATCCTGAATCGCTCTAACCTTCGCAATCAAGCTGTTTGATGAGAACCCCTTCATTACCTTCAATTTTGCATCACACTTCAAGCGTATTTTTTCTCCAATAAAACTATGATGATGTAGTAAATTTCAAACCTGCCAAAGAGATTAACCAACGATCCTAGAGAGACACCAGATGACTCGAAAGCATTCTATTAGCAGATAAAAAGACGAATAAGTAAATTTTGATTAAAGACTCTCACTTAAAATCGTTACATTAATAAAAGTTATTATTTAATTTTATCTTTCACTTTATTTTAAAATGTTTTATATGAGAGATCTTTAATAAATTTTCATCTCTATTTTATTAATTCTCGCTTTTTAGCATTTATCTCTCTATAATAATTTTTTGAAATAATTTTAATTCTTGAATTTGTTTTATTTTACAAATTTAATTGTTAAGGATTGCGCAAAGTTAATAATAATTATGTATTAAATATCTTTGAGAAAGATATATAAAATATCAAAAGATTTATAGATAGGGTTAATTGCTTTACTTTATTAATTTATTTTTGTGAATAAAGTTAATGTACATATTGACTATTCACATTGGAACTTATAAAAGGGCTAGTCCCTTATATATTATACACATTATTGATTGGGGGTCCCCAGAGATTTCAATGTGATCATATTATCATTATTTATTTATTACTAAACAATAAAAATAAAATTTTAATCATTTCTATTGTTAATATATATCGCTTTTTATCAAGAATATAATTTAGATAAAATATCGACTAATTTCTTATTTATTAATTTTCAATGAAATTGTAAAAGTTTTCAAATTGTCCATATCATTTTATCTGCTAGTTTTGCATGAATAGAAGCTACGAATGGATGTTGCTTTAAAGTAAGACCGAGAAAACATCTTTGAGTTTAATGGAATTAGTATAGGCATAGGCATATTTACTATTTAATTAAGCATCATTTAATACGTCTAATTCTTTATGTAAATACGTCTACTTCTTTATGCCATCCATAAACTTGATTAGCTATGAATGAGCATATAATCTTTGAAGTTAATCTCTTACAAAAGCAACTGTCTAAGAACTCACTATATTGCTGGTTTGCTAGTGTTAGAGTTTACAAAAATGCACTTAGTCTATTGTGATTTAAAAATAAGGGCGAGAGATAGCAACCTCGTTGTAGCGGAGTGTATTTATATTTGCATAGACCTGAAACAGTATGTTCAACATAAAGTCTTATAATCATTGTAACCAAGGCATTGATCAACTGTTGTTCTCATTAAATCTAACCGTTCTCTCCATAAATTGACGTAGGCTAAAAAGACCTCTAAAGCATGTAAATGGAATAAAACACTTATGATTGAGAAGGTAACAATTCTAGCACAAATAATGTAGTGAGGAGAGATTTCTCTGCATTTAATATAATAAGAAAAATAAACTTAATTGAAATCTTTAGATAGAAAGAGAGATTTGGCCTAATTATTTTGCTTAACAGATAAAGCAAGAGTTATTGTCTTGAAAGAAATGTTTCAAGGTCACTGAAAGAAACGATCTGCTTGGAGACTGCCAGGAGATTAAGCATTTAATTTTGATTTACGCAAAAATATGCATGAGAATACGCTGCTCCAATTTAATTTTTTCTTTTTGGGAAATTTTTATGAAGAATTATCACAATACACTGACTTATTCTGCAATTTAACTGTCATAAAATGCCCTACAGCTTGAGTGACGCCTTTGAGCGCTCACCATTGTCTCATTTACTCCTCTTATCGAATAAAATGCAGCAGGAAATAGCCTTAATAATTAACATAGTAAACAAGTAGAAATTATAAAGAAATTTATATCAACAAACTATCAAACATCAATGAGTCTATCAAACTGATGAAGCAATACAATAATTGAAGCAAAGCGAAGGTTTACAGAAAGCTGGATAAATATGAATATTAAATAATGTGATTTTTATAATGTTTTTTCATAAGAGCAATGTTTTAAGAATGAGGATTATCAGCTTATTCTTTCACTATATTTGCCTTTGAAATAGATTGAAAAGATAAGCTAAAATTGAAAATGAAATTATAAAGAGGAACAATAATAGAATCTTACCCGAGAATTGTCCTTTCTCGACAAGATATATTCCCAGATATCACAATTGAAAGCAAGCACTACTTAGAGAAAGTTGTGAATTAATTAATTAATCCCTATGAGCTTTCAAAAATTATAAGATGCTCATAAAATATTAGCTTTTTATCTCTACCTACATACAAACTATCTATTTAAAGACTTTATTTTATCAGTAATATTTATTTATTAATTATATCCATTTGTAATTCGTTTATTCTCAATTAAATTAATATTTTCAGAGATTAATTAGTTTTTAGTTATTATGCTTTATACATTATTAATAGGATCATAAATCTCTCTGTTTATACAGAACTTACTATGTAATTATTTATCATAATGCTATTCCTTCTAAGCATACTTTAAAAAGAATAAGATAATTTGTTTTTATAAATTAGCTATTTAATGGCATCTTAGGTGATAAAATAATTAATATTTTCATTTTATTAGTAATTTAAAGTTACCTTTAATATAATATATTATTAATCATATTTTTTATAAACATCTAAATTATTAATAAAATATTTGAATTGTATAACATTGATAAAATGAATGTGAACTATTTTTATTTAGTAGATGATCTCTTAATGTCTTCAATAATAACAGTTCCTTAAAAAGTTACTTAATTTACCTACAATTAAACCTAAGACATTCTTTAACTTAATCGTTCTCTAGCATCCCCTTCATTTCATCAACTAGACTTAACTTCTACAACTAGATTAATATCCTCCACTACTTACATAATTATGGATTCCATTGCATAATCCATCGCTTGCCAGCTAATATTTCAATTTCATTCAAAGGAACTAACTTCTAGTTGATTAGGTAGATGTTCTTCCCATTTTCATCATCTATGCAATGATTCTCACTTTGTTTATTTTGCCAATTACAATGTCATAAAATTTTCAGTGGCTGATTCCTAGTAATATGACTAATATGATGAAATGTCTTTAAATATTTATTTATTTTTTTGCAAGCATTTGAAATATTAACTTATTCAATTGTTCTAAGGCGAATTAATTTATAATTTATATTACCAATGTTATATTATTATTATTTTGTACATCTATTTGATTTGTATTAAATAGAAAAAAGTTTTTTACCTTATTTTTCGAATACAAAATAAGAGAATGATTATTTGGGTCTTAAAGTAGAGCAAAAAGCTTTGTAATAACTTAAATTAATTGCAAAATCATCATAACTGATCATGTTGATCTGAAACCAATTAACTTCGACTTGCCATTCTTCTATCTTTTTTTTTTAAAAATTTTATAACTCAGGCTTTTAGAATCAGAAACGTATTAATTTACCATTATTTATCTGTAGGTGGTAATTGAGGATAGCTATTGCTAAAATCTAGACATTTGAGATATGTTTTTATAAGCTATACAACCGGAATATTTGATAAAAGCAGCTTTCTAATTAATAAACTTTTTTCTTAAACATTTATTAAATATCTTTTAACATACTTAATATACTATACTCTTTGAAATTAATTAAACAAACAAATCTGTTGATCTCACTCTTAAGAATTAATACAGCTGTTTATTTGCTTCTATAAGTTGCTATATTTCTAGAATATTCTAGTGCTAATTTTTGGAGGTTACAGTCTTCAGTTAATTGACCTTTTTCTTTTTATCAATTTATATATTTCTCATTGAATTTAACACATTCAATTATATAAAAATAAATATAATTAAAAACATAGTGATGAGCAACTAAATATAGCTAATTTTCATCATTGCCTATGCTGCTATTCTCACCAAGATTCCTATTCTTAGACTGCTTAATTCTAGTTGTTTTATCAATCATCAAAAGCTTTTAGCCAAATATTTCTGAAGCTTGCATAAAATGCCTAGATACTCCAAATATTGCTTTGATGAAGTGCTTTGAAACAGTAAAGAACACCTAGTTTAAAATATTCCATTAATTTCATTAATATTAATTTCTCAATAATATATTATGGTTAAATGCTTAAAAGATGAAAATAATTCATTATCTTCATTTATTAATGTATGTATAGAGAGACAATAGGAGGGATATAAAAGAGTATAATCAAAAAGGGGCGGAAGAAGTGACAAATAATAAAGAAATGAGGCGAAAGAAGAAAAAGAAGTTGATATTTAAAGTACATTTGATCGTAATTATTATACTTATATTGTTATTTTTATAGACATTTGAGTAGAATTTCAAATTTATGATTGCAATAAATTTAAGTAGTGAGAGATTAATATGCGATTAATTTAAAGTCATTTAATTAAAATTTATATCACACTCTATATTCCTTTTTTATTCCTTTTATATCCAATTATAAAGTGGAACTGGATAATATATTCTCCATAAAATCAATCACTCATAAATAGTAACACTAATAATAACTGAATTATTAGTATAGGAAAGATTTATTAATTATATAAAGCCATGAAAGAAGATTGCTTTATCTCAGGCTACCAAAGACCGTAGAGATTTGAAAAACTGAAGCATGTCTAATGATCTATTTAGCGTCTGCAAGCTGTCTAGTCAATTCTACTGGGTCTTTGACAAGTAGCAAGAAATGAGGTGAAGTAGGTTAAGAAATATACGTATTTGCGATTCACTGTTAGAAGCAACATCACAAGGATGCAATTTAATACTAATGGCCAAGTATGATAAAGATTATAAGGTAATATCAAGTAACACCAATAATATTAGTGAATCAACAGGGTGTAGGAGGATTAGTATTAACATATTTCAAACACTCCTTAGTGAGTTGCAAGTTAAAAGAGCATGATGCGGCGACTCTATTAGAAGTGAGACTGTTAAAGTAAGCAAGAGTACTAAAAGAGTAGTAGTGATAGAGAATGCTGCTTTTGCTGCTTCTTTGGATTGCCTTTCCATAAATAATTTCTTGCAACTTGATACTCACAACAATGGTTGTAGTTGTGGGAGCCTCGGGAATCCTTAGCTTAGCTATTGAACTCCTCTAGATAGAATGGTAACTACCAAGACATGTCCCCGAATACGTGAGGATAATGCATAGATAATAAATGGAAAGGCACATCATGCTAGAGAGATATATATAAATATATTATTTTAAATCTTTTGTTTAAGAACAACTTACTGTTAATGTGGTGATGAGCTCTCTCAATTTTATTGTGTAAATGCTATAAGGAAATTCTCCAAAATCTTGATAGATTTTTATACAGCTCATGAGACACTTTTATAAATATGCCATTGAATCATTTTAGATTATTTTAAGCGGAATTAGTGGTGTCAATAGAAGCTCATATTTTAATTTTCGCATATGTAATCGTTTGCAATTCTATATTATCAGAAATATGTAATTTGTCAAGTTTATCATTGTAAAAAAATGATGAATTAGATCGACAAGGCAATCATATCAATAAATATATAAAACACAATCACTATGGCGATGAAGAAGGCAGCGACTCCTAAACCAGTATTTAAGTTTCTCAGGATTAAAGTTTATGATGCAAACAAGGAAGTAATAGATGCTAACTTAGGTTTAACATTATTAACATGTAATTGTACTTTAGAAAATGCCTGATTAAATTGACTGCCATATAAATTTTTTAAATTGGCTATAAAATCATTAATAAATACAAAGATAATAGGTTTTTAGATGCCAAACATACGAAAATATTTACTAAAAATTTGAAGTTTCCTTTTCATAGTTAAACTTAGAATAGAGAAAAGATTTGGTATGATGCATTTTATCATTTAAGACAATAAAAGACACCAATAATGAGAATTGACAGCATAAACATACAGCCCTGTAAATACGGATTTTTAATTACTGCATTTAATTTTTTATTCCTATAAGTTTTAACTTATATATATCTAACTAAGTTAAATTTTTCAAGACATTAATTTAAGAATATTCAATCTCTCCGACAGTAAGAACTAATCCCTCAGATGATAATATAGTCTAAATTTCTCAGAAACTTTAGATAAATTTTATAATTATCATATAAATGGTACTGAAGTAATACCAATACAACAATTAGAATCAGTTGTCTTCCGATTATTGTAACTATTCTTTCTCTCTAGATCATATAAAATCGAATGAAGCAATGTAGCACCAACCATATATCTATTCACTACTTAAAAGATGTATGAATCAATAGTCAAGAAGGGAATTATATCATCAACTGGAGGATACTTTGACTACTCCATTAATGCAAGTAAAAAGTATATTATGGTTAATCAAATGATAAAATATAGGCATTTATTTAACAAAGATTGATAGGATATCGAATTATGCTAAACGGAGGAAGACATTAGGTCATTATATTTAATTTGAGTAAAACAATCTAAAAAATTGTAATAAAATAAGAAAAATGCAATAATGAACTTTTGAAAGTTGAGAATCAAAATTAAAAACGAGTTAGCAGAATCATTTAAAGTTCATAAAGTAGTTTTGAAAATCACTAGAAAGTGCTGGTATATGACCCATTTATTAATTATTTTTATCTATATAATACGATTATTGATTACTACTCCAATTATGTATAATATATTTTTGAATTAGAAAAATGAAAATTCCTGTTTATTTGTATTTTATATAAGTAACTAATTCGTAGAGTATTATTCTTATTCTAATTATTATACAGCTTATTTGGGTTAGTAGTAGAAAATTCAATGTTTACGATGTATTTATCTTTGCTATCAATCGAAGATAAGCAGTTTCGTCTTAATTCAACCTTGAAAATGCTCTATCTCTCTGGATTGCCAATTCTGCTGACATTTTCAATTCATTATACACAATATATTTTTATATGTTTTAAATCATTTAATTAATACCTTGTGTCTTTGAAATTTGAGTTAGCATAGTGCTGTTTTTTTTATTAATGGTAATAGACAATCTATTCATTTCACTTAACGAGCTTTTTCCACAGTCAACCCTAAACAAGACTATTATTATTCTACAGAATGATGCAAATTCTGAAGTGCTAAGTATAGATATTCTAATTGTGAAATAATTCTAAAATAAATAACACTTTAATTATTACTCAATTAGACCTATGGAAGCATAATTATAAAGTGTTTATATTTTTTAAAATTACTTTCCCTAAGTTTTTCTAAGTCATTAATTTATCAGGAATTAAAAAGGTTATTTCTTTCATTACAATTATAATTTGAACAAAGGATTCATTGATTCTATAAAAGTGGTCTCATTCATTAAATTCATAAAATCTTTTGAAATATCCTCAAACCAATGCTGTGATAACCTCAATTTAGCATTTCAGAGGCTTGATATTACATAATTTGCAATAAAAACCTTTGTTTCTTTTTAAAAGATAGATTAATCTTCAATTATTCTTATTTTTGTAATAAATTATAGTAAAGATCTTGTAAATCAAAAGCCTTTTATATAATAGTCAACACTGACTTTCTTGTTATATGATACTCTTCCTCCCTATGAGAACAAATCAAAGAGTGGTGCTTTGAATGTACTAAAGTTAATCAGAACTCCATTCATTAATTGAAAAGGCAATAAAGTATACTCGTTAATTAAAGGTTCTTTTCTTATCAATAGAAAATTTAATAATGGTAGACCTACTATCATTGATGAAAGTCAGATCATTTCAATTCGCATTAACCACAGATACATTTCAATAAATAAGTGAAAAGAATACCTGCTGAAAATAGAGACCTCTGCTTGAAATGACAATGATTTAACTTAAAAAGCCAATATTACCATCAGATCTAATTATAAGATCAAGTAATGGAATAAATTGATTGTTATAAGGATTTGCTGCAAAACTTCGACTATAGTGACTATTATCTGTCTAAAGACTTAACAATAATTTGTCTGATCATAAAATTTAAACGTTGTGTGGTCCACCTAGGATACTAACAACAATATCCATTATATTTCGAGACCATAAATAAATATTTGCCTGAAGTCTAATTTTTAGAGAGCTGTCTAAATGAATCATGAAGAAAGTGATTAACAGTAAAGCACTAACTTTATGACGCAAAATATATTTGTGAGTCTGACCTAATTGAACGAAAAGAAAATGCATATAATGCTTGCAAAGAGTATATTCCTGTGAATTTTTCTCAGAAATCTAAGATAGATGTAAAGGAAAGCCCTTAGTAGCTATTAATATTCAATGAAAGCATCTACTTGTCTGGTTCAATTGTTGGATATTCGATTAATGAATATAAAAATAGACAATAATATATTTTTGTAAATGATTATTCCTATGTTTTCATGCTTTTAGAGAGCCACATAATAATAATTGTCACAATTTTAGGGAATGACTACGACAACTGTAAGATCTGAATACTTCATAGCATTAATCCAGTTACTAAATCTTGTCAAATGGGAGAATATTGATAAGTGAAGAAATTATTATGAAATAAGTATTTTAGTATATACAGAGCATTGCTTGTATTGTTACTAAGCAATAATTTTCTTAAACTTAGATGTTCTGTTTATTTTTAATATTTATTAAAATATACTAATTAATTAAATCAATACATTTAAACTAGCATAAAATGTTTTTAATTTTTTTTTATTTTAGCCAGATAATATTACATGTTGACTCTTTTAGTTTATATGTATTTATTATTTAAATTAATTATTAATTATTTATTAAATTAATCAAAGCTATTTATTTAGAATTTGATTAGTATTATTATTTATTTCCAAATTAAGTATTGGAGCAATGATTAATTATTATTTAATGGATATAGGTTTCATAAAAACATAATTATTATAACTACTATATTAAAATATAAGCTAGTTTATTATTAATGTTAGGAATGAAGAGCTAAGCTAAGTCAATACTAAAATATATTTCAAGTGGAAAATTCCATAAGGTTTTATGAAATAAAAGAAAGAAAGAGCTATCAAGGAGATAATAGAGGAGTAGGGATAATATATTATAAAAAACTAGGAGAAAATACTTTATTATAATTCAATGATTTTTAATTCATTAATTTATGGATAATCATTATTTAATTGGTTTTATTAGGGATAGATGAGAATACGATAATTGAAAATAACCAAATCTTAATTATGGAATAAAAATTATTAATTAAAAAGGAAATGGTTAAGAGTAAGGAAAAGATGAGGGCAAATAAGCAATAAGCAGCAAGACGAAAAAGATTGCAAGTCTGAGTGAAGAAGGAGGAATCAAAGATACCAAACAATTAAAAATATATGAAAGACTATTTTGAATGTTCAAAGAGAGGTCTTACCAAGCAAATAGTCAAATTAAACTAATCCTAATACTGTAATGCGGATAGGTTCAGAATAAAATTAAAAAATAACCGCTAGTTTATCTTATTAAAAATACCAGATAGATTAAGTTATGATCAACAGCGTATGAAATTATAAAGAATGATTAGCAACAAAAAATAAATCCCTCCGTAGTCAATTGAGCTAATTATATGTCTTTAAAAATGTGATTTTGCAAAATGGCAATCTTATTATAGCGTTTTCACATGGAAGCCGATGTACTAAAATTTTTCAATTAGGCAGGAAATGCTCACCTTTTGATAAGCTACATTTCACATGTCTTGGAGACCTGGGACGATAAAACTAAAAATTGACAATTATGGATTTATGAAATCAGAGGCAAACCTGAAAATTCTATCTCGGCCATCTTTAAATATTTTTTGGATCGGATTCAACTGGAGAGGTCTCAAAAACAATCTATTTAAGGAAGAATAAGTGAGACATCTGGGTCACCTCTGGTTGTCGAGATATTTTCGCCACCAAGGTTTTGCAAAATGGCAATCTATTATAGCGTTTTCACAGGGAAGCCGATGTACTAAAATTTTTCAATTAAGCAGGAAATGCTCACCTTTTGATAAGCTACATTTCCCGTGTCTTTGAGCACCTGGGACGATACAACTAAAAATTGACACTTCATGGATTTCTTGTATAATTTATAGGCAAACCTGAAAATTCTATCTCGGCCATCTTTAAATATTTTTTGGATCGATTAGGCTACTCAAAACAATTCTATTTAAGGAAGAATAAGTGAGACATCTGGGTCCCCTCTGGT
>ARYC01003930.1:0-42464 GCA_000711775.1 Oxytricha trifallax
CCTCTGCATAAGGAAATGTATACGGCACTCCTGGATATTTCCCAGAGAGAGAGGATTGGAGAGATAGAGACACTAATGGGATATCTGGGCTCTAGCAGTAATAATAATAGAGAGCGACATGCCAAGAAACGATTACTTTAGCTGCAAGGGTGAGAGAGATTCTAAGCAGATAATCAAAAAATATCTCGATAAAAATAAAATAAATGGAGGTCTCAGAGAACTTGCATACTCAACTAATATAAAGCCAAGCTAAGAGAATTAACAAACAATAGAAACAATCAAACATCAACTTAGAAAGATAAAATTCAGAGAACCGCCACATGACTCTAAGCTTATGTTTGTGTGAAATATTTTAAAAATTCGCTTGTTATACTCACTTAAAATACTAATATTTAAACATTAAACCCCTACATAAACCCAATTAAAACCCAAATAAAGTATGCACTAATAGTCTACTTTTATCAATCAAAAACTCAATCAAACTACTGAAAGGGTTTTGGGGTTTTGAATACTACTCTACAAGGTGCGAGAAGGATGCAAGGCAAAGAATAAAGCAATTTATTGACAAAACAAGAGTATCTCAATCAATTAAGCAGATGGCATAGTCAATAATAATAAAACCAAACTCAAGATCATACATATCAATAGAGTAGATAGAGTTGTGTTTAAGTAAGATAAACTTCAGGCCTCTCCCACATGATCCAAAAGTGCATTTTGAGTGATTAAATTAAATACATTTACTATTAATTTCACATTAAAACCTATTAATAACCCCAACCCCTAACAAATTCCCTAGAGCCTTAGAGAACTCATCTAGGTTTTGAAAGCTATTGATCATAGTTTTTTGAGCTCATCTTTCAAACCTGATGCATCACGACCTCACCAGATAAGTACTTTAAGAGAGTGCGTGGCTTTAAGCTAAGGGAAGAGCACTTGACTTCGACTTTTGAGAGAGCCAAATGTCATCAATAAACCTTCATGACTACTTTAACTGCTCCGCAAATAGTCTACTATTGTTCAACGTCCTCTAAATAGTAAGAATACATTTTAGAATATTTACTTTTAATGATATATATCTGCTAATATTTCATTATTATTTGATAAATATTTTTTATTTATAATAGAATTATTATATATTATAATACTTATTTTTATTTAATCTTATTATTATTTATATTTTAAATGTTTTATCATTCTTTTTTTAGTGTCTTTATTTTTTATATTTTTAAATATTAAAATTTTCTTTTTTGTTCAATTATAATATTTACTTGTTTATTTATAAATATTTCTTTTTTATTATCAATAAAAAAGTATTTATTTCACTTTACAAATCCATTAATTATTATTAAATAATTAATTTTATATAATAATAAGTTTTTTTTTATGAAAAGTTGTTATTTTAATTACTTTTAAGAATAACTTATTTTTCTTAAACAAATCATTTGTTAATTTGTGGGTTAAATTTTGACATTTTCTTAATAATATAGAAGTTAAAAACTTATTTTTTATAAAAATATGATTTGTGTGTATAATATATAGTTTCATTTATATATAAATTATTTACATTTATTTTTATTGTATAATGAGACTCAACCAATCCCTTGTAATCGATAAAACTTGGCTTATTATTCATAATTAATTTAAAAATATAAATTTTATTAGTCAACTTATAATTAATAAATTGGTATTTCAATATATGTGAATCATTTAAAGTATATTTAAATTTTGTCAATGTACTTATTTTAAAATTACCAAGAATAAACTAAACAATTACAATATCAAAGATTTGAAATGAGAACATATAAATTTGTAGCTTTTTTACCTAAAGAATTTTAATAACGGTTTTCTAAGTGTTAAATGTCTAAATCATGTTAAAAAACTGAAATATTCAAATATAATAGAACTTTCCGCTGCTAGGTTAATTGGGTATATGCACAGAGATATCATAATCTGTATGAGAAAACAGATATGTAAATTAAATATGTAATTGCATAATAGAAATGTTCATCGCAATGCTTTTTAAAGTATGTAATTAAATCATCTTATTCTCCTTACTATGCTTCTTTTTCTATATAATAAGTGGAAAAAATATAGTATATAAAAATTACCATCTAACATTTATCAAATATTCATAATAATTTGAAGATTCATAATTTACATTTAAGAGATTGAGAAATTTCTTAAATTTAATGTCAGTTAAAATGAAACTATATTTATGTTTGATAGAAAGAAATTTCATTGACTAGAGCAAATACAATGTGTTTAAAATTATCAGAAAGTTATCTATTTAAGCTTTAATATTTGATAGAATATAAATCATATTCACTCAGAAACACAAGCATTGAAAAAAATTAAGTCAGATTCAACTAAAATTAAACAAGATTAATTTATCTAAAACTGAATTACACAAATATGGCGGGATAGATGAGATTACTAGTTATTTACAAATATATACTCTTGCTGGCTGCATATTACATAAAGCTAGAGGAAATGGAAGCCTAGCTTAGCAAGTTAGATTTTTAGGCAGCAGAGACATTTTAAACAGAAGAATTATGGATATAACTAATGTTAAAGATAGCAATACTGGTTAAATATTCTAATGCTTTCACAAGTTAGAATATTAAATTTAACTAAATGATGTTCAATAAGAGGAAGATATTCAAATTATATGAGAACATGCTCAATAAAATAACATTTCATGGACATTTTACAAGAGAAATCTATAGCTAGTCATTGTATATGCTTCAACTGCAATGAGTGATAAGCTTTTGCACACTCAAAACTACTGAAACTCTTTAATTTGATTAACACAGCAGTTGGTTTCAATATGTTATATAAAATAACAAGAGAAAGCAAACTACTTGGCATGGAAAGCAAGCTGCTGATATTTATTATCATTCGTTAATTAGAATTGCATTTATACTTTTAACGGTGATGAAATTATTTGGTGTGTAAACAAAATTAAAAAGTATGAGATGAAGAAGTTGAATGAGAATTTAAACAACTTAAAGATTAAAACAATAAAAGACATTGTGATGAATAATATAATCATGTATTTTATTAAATAGGTGAATACATCGATTATACTGATTGCAGTAAAAAAGGTACTACGGGAAGAACCCCAAGACTAGATAAGAGTAGTCATCAATAACCAACGCAGATGAGAGAGAGAACCCCGAATGGAAACAACACTAGTAAATAATATAAGTGAAGAACCAGACTAGACTGATTGAACTATGTTATGTATTATATAGGCAATGAAATTATAGAGTTTGAATGAATATATATTTGATTGCTTTTTCTAGGTTTATGAGTGATTATAACCAAAAAAATTATATTAAATTGCTTACTGAATCACAATCTTCATCTTCTTCTTTATCATCATCATCATAATTATCATCATCATCATTAACATCATCATCATCATAATTATCATCATCATCATTAACATTGACATCATTTTTCTCATTATTATAAGAATTTAAAAATAAAGATAAAAATGTGTTTAATAAATATTAAATTAAATTTTTATGATAAATTAGTAGCTATAAATTCATTATTAATATAGTTATACTATCATAATAATATTAATTACTCAATCTAAATAACAATTAATTTATAAATTTTGTTTATTATTCAAGGGAATATTCCTTATTCTTTATAGTTTTATTAAGTTATACCTAAATGTTGAGAGGCAACTCCCATAAATTATTTTAGAGATACTAAAAATTATGGTGAAATAACCTTATTTCTACTATTAAAAGAATTCCACTTGATTTTATTCCTAATTAAATATCTGATAAGATTATAAAATAACTCATAGAACAAGATCTTCAATATAATTAAAGTTTTAGTAAAAATAAATATTCTACCTTTCTAAGCTATAAAACATCATGAGTAATACATATATATTTGCGGGATAATTTGATTTTTAGAATATTAATTAAATGAAATATAACTATTAAATAAAATTTATATAAAACCCCATGGTAAAAAGGCGACAAAAGGTCACATTGAATTTTAATAATCGATAAATAGTACAATTAATGATAGATGTTTAATATAATTTGAATAAGTTTACAAATAAACTCTAACAATTAATATTGAAAATAGATACTCTCAATCTAACTGAATCTAATCTATCAATCAATGATATTGAATCAGAACATTAAACCTTACAGCTCTAAATAGCGATCTCCCCTAGACAGTAATCTAATCCAGGATGATAAGAAGTACGTGACCAGTACTAATGCCTTCCAGTAGTGACAAATAAGGGCTAGTACTACCAGCAGGAGCCCTCTAGGCATGAAAGCAGGGGAAGAGGATAGTAGAGACATAGATGTATGTACCTTCGATTAACACACCTTTGCAAGCATCAACATCACATGGCTGCCATAGAGAATCAGTGGCTTTATAGAGCCCAATGATAAGGTGACCATCTCTTGCAAGACCGACAATACATTTGAACTTTAAGCAGCTGAAAAATTAGTGTTAGCGTATGTCCTGCAGTCCTTGTTGCATTGGGTACTGGAAGAGCATGATGTAGCAACTTCGATTTGGTTTGAGACTGTAGGTATAAACGTAGGGACTGAATGAGCAGTAGTGATAGAAAGTCTAATATTCGCTGCTTCCATAACATTGAACAGATTCAACTCTCTTGGCATCTAAGCCTGCTTCCTTTGGTGCGAATAAGCGTATAAGTGCTCTAAAGTGCAAGAGTGGATGGGAGCCCCACGGTATACTACTTTAAGATTTCTCTGCTCCCCATTACTAAGAGCACTCTATCTTTATTGATCCCTTTTAGACAGTTAAAGAATCCGCCATGACGCCACACACAACAAGATAGAGGAAAGCGTTCTGGGCAGAGAGGAAAAGCTCAACAGATTTGAAAGTTTAAGATTATTTTGATCAACATCATCGTTAAGATTACTAAGGAAATATGCTCAAAGCGCTCGCTCAATAGGGTAGTCCGCAAAATAAAGATTTCTACTTATATCGGCCCCCAGCATAGATGTCTAAGTCGGAGATCCCATCTCCGTATATCAGAAGATGGAGAATTGCGTGGTACCACTGCCCACCCCTGAGTCAAACTTTCGCCCCTAGCTTTCTTTGCAATACTAGTATGTCATAAATGCTGAGAAGCCCAATGTGGAGACCAGCCTCCAGCTGATGAGTAAGTCAAGGGGAGAGGAGAGACTCGTGAATGGGGGTGTAAATGAGAAGGGTGACCCAGAGAGGCTCGAAATAGAGACGATGACGATGGTAACTACAGATGAGGATGCAGGGCTGGCTGAGGGTGCAGAGGCAGCAGAGATGGCTTCAGAGGTTAACACGAAGGTGGCAGTGCCTTGGAGCTAGACCACAAATGGATAGATCAGAGAGTCACAATACAGTGGAGAGACCAGCAATGGAACCGCAGTAGGCAGAGGAGGAGCTCGGTAAGATTCAGATGACAAAGAAGCAAAGGAGATTGTAAGAATGAGAAGACATGCCGATTGAAAAGATATTTGAGAGAACAAATGGAAGACTAATAGCATTAATAATAATCAGCAAATGAATCTACAAAGTAACAATAATGAATGTTAATAAAAGTAGTTTAAGTATCTATAATTAGATTGCTCATTTAAATTTGCTCTATAATTAAGACACTTGAATGATAAAACTTTTTGCATTTGATTTTCTTTTTCAATAGTTTTTGCATTATTTTATTCAAAATAAAGGTATGGACTTGACTGAAGATCATTTAAAATATTCAACACTATGTTAAACATTGAGAAATAAATATTAACAATCCAGATTCAATGCCAATATGTAGAAATCAATAACACAATTATATTAAAAATAAATGGACAATTCTAAAGCTGCTTTCAGCAAAGACTGTCAACTTCATTTTTAGCTATCAATTTAAGAAATAGAATGATGGATAAAAGCATGAGAAAAATCACTCTGAAAAATGAGTGATAAAAATATCTACATAATAATGTGAGAGGACTGAATTCAAACTTTAAATATAACCCAGATGATGGAGAATTATAAAGGTAGAAACTCCAACTAATTGGAAACGTAGAACAAACCTTTAAAGGGCAATAGTAATTAAAAGCAAATGCATCTAGCAGGCGCAATTTGAAAAAAATGTAAAGTAATCAGTCTAAAATACCAAGCTAAAACTTAACTTGGAAATTGCTTAATTGGAGGAATCTTCACTCTACTGTATATCTTTACATATAATATATATTCAAATACTGTATTATAGAAATAATAAAAACTGAAAAAGTAACTTTTATCTAATAAATTTAATACACAACACTTATAGTATTATAATATTGGTGGCTTCAACTTTAACTTTAAACATTAAAGTAAGTAATTGTACAAGCAAGCCCTCTTATGATCAATGTCAAGCTCATGAGGAATCAATTTAACTATATATTCTAAAATTTCAAAATAAAACTAAGGATGATCGATAATGAAAAAGCATAAAAATTACATAAGCAAGGATAAAATCCTTGAGAACTTTCTTAGATGTTTTAATATATAGTCTAATTGAAGAAATTAATCAGGAAGTATTTCTAATAGTAATAAAAACGATAGTGAAGCAAAATTTAATATGCAAATAACCACCATAAAGTACTCTATTTAAAGCAGAATCCACTGGAAACTGTATTTTCTTAGACATTAAATCAGTGGAATTAAGCGATAAAAGGTATGGGAACATGTTAATATTAGTAATGAACTCAAATGGTGCTTCTTCTTTGCTAGGATATCAACTTAAATATATACAATTAATTGATGAACAGACAACAAATCAAATGAAAGAACTGAGAAACTTAAAGTAGATTAAATACCAAAATGATCTAATTAAGATGTGAGGGTTCACAATTAGTACAGCCTTGAAAGGAGTCATATAAAGATGGAAAATAATATTAATGAAAAGGAATTTTGCAGTTAAAAAGAAATTTGGAAAAGTACAGATGAATTTTATTGTAATAAAGCAACATATTAAGAGGGAAATCACTTTATAAAATGAAATCGTAGAAAGACATTGAAAAACATGCTAGAATGAGCTTATGTGCTGACATTTAGATTAATAAACATCAAGTTATAATTTATAATTTAGGATGGTTATTTTATAATCTAAAACTAACCTTTATATATTTTTGGTTTTAGGAATAATATACTTTATAAAATTTAAAAGCATATATATTTCTATTTTTAACAAAAGGAAAATATAACTTGTAAAATCATTTAATATTTATGAGGATTACTATGAATCTTTTAAATATTTTTCATCTTATTTACTTCTGTTATCAATCACCTCATCTAATATAATAATATTATTTACATTATTCAAAGTTTCTCACTATTGGATACAAATTATATTCATGAATATTTTATCTTTAATAGAGGATCTCTAATTTAACTACAAAACAATTGTTTAGATTCTTGTTGTAACTACTTAGTTGCTTTTCTAATGATAAATACAACATGACTATTATTCATTCCATTTACATTCTACATTTATATAGATATCATGAAGTGTAAATATTACGATATATTGTTTTGCATTTAATTCAAATTGCCAGCAATATGTTTAGTTATACTTAAGTATATTGATTTGATTTATCTAGTATAACTTGGAAAATCCTACAATTTTCATTGAATGACTGAATTTTCAAAGAATGCTATGTTGCATTGTAGAAAGGTGACTAAAACTACTTAATAACATCAGAGCATCACCTGCTAAGTTGTTGAAAACACGATACTTATAGCAGCTAACTCCCATCTTCGCAAAATAGTCAAGGAAATCACTATAAACAATCAACCTATGGAAAAGAGTCAACTACTATAAACTATGAGCGACACAAAAGCGTTATTAAAAAGAATGTAAGCCACCTATATAATGAGAATATAAGATAAATAATAGAAAATAGAGGAATGGAGTAAGTAAAATGATAAGACATACAGATATAAGCTCTTTTATAATTAGATCTTCAAAAATTGTAAGATTCTGTCTGGAAAGATAAACTACTTAGCATTTTAATAAATAATCAAAAGAATAAAGCTATATTTAAAGTGATAAATATAGTTATTATATAAATAGTAACAACTTTAATATACTATAATATATGCTATTTAACATCAACCTCTAAATCTCGATTTATTCAAGCTAAATTAGTATTTCTGATTAAACAAGGGAATATTCTTGTTTTTACAAATAGCATTCTAATTAATGTTAAACAAACCACATATATTTAGATAAAATGTTTAAATGATTTTGAAAGATTGAGATATTATATGAAAGTAATCCCCAAAGAGTTGCTATTCATGTTGTAATCAAGATAAATCAGGAAGTTAGGGATATAAAAATGAGTAGATAATGAGAAATAAATGGGATAGAATATTAATTAAAACATAAAAGTACTGCAGAATATAAAATGAATTTAAACTATTAACAAGATTTAACCAAAGTTTACCTAATCATTTAATAAAACAATTTTATGTATAATATTGGCAGCTTTGTTTATATCTTTAATGATTTTACAGCGCGCACCATTAGTAGTGGTAAATCAAGGATAGAAGTTATTTATTAGAAGGAGAACTGGTTGTGGAAAACTCGCATTTAAATACTGCTTGATATTCTAAGTAATATTCTACATAGCTTACCCTTATTCAAAGTTCTCAACCAATTCATTATTTTGTTGATGTTACATAAGAAAAGTAGATTAATTGCAGTAAATTTTTATGTTACCTGAGATAGCAGAAAAACAATGCAAATTTAGATTGTAATTTTCAAGAATAAAATGACAATAGAAAAAGATTCTACTAGTACTATAACGGTAGTCAAACAGAGTATAACAGTTTTTAGAATTACTAAATTAGCCATTATTGAAATATTCTCAAAGCATTTGCAAATTTTAATCCAAATTATTAAGTAATACATAAAGTATGACTTTAATAAAAGTTTTTCTAAAACGATGACATATATAAGATTGATAGATTTATAATTTGAAATTGAAGTATTAGTATTATTATATAGTATAATAGAACTTACTAATCAGGTCCCAGTTGAGAGATTATTTACACTAAAAACATGAGTAGTAACTACAGATATCAAAGATTCAACTTGATTATATTTATTTTAAAAATCTGGAGATTTGAGTATGAGACTGTAGAATTTTGTGAGAAACATAATTATAAATTCATTAAAAACAAAGTTGAAAAAAATGAGAACGACTGAATCCTAATTCAATTAAGCAATTACAAAAGAACATTACCAGAAGTTAAAGGTAGACAATGGGAAGTGACGGTGAAATGAAAGTAGTATTGACAAAAGAAAAAGTATATTGCCCAGCGAGATTTAGAACAATGCTATGACAGTAGAAGGGTATCTCTACAAAAATGATCTTAATTCAAGACAATTGCTAACTCAGAAAATGATTATTGGTCTAGTGTCGAAAGATAAGCTTCCATACTGGACAGTGACATAGAATCACCAACAACTAGGGAGATTTGAAGAACTTCAAGTAGAGAAAAGACAAATAAGAGACTACTATAACATAAGGTGGAGACTAGGAGGAAAGTGAAATAGAAGCGATAGAGAAATGATTTATTAACAAATAAAATAATGTAAATATCTCAAATGTTTTAATTATATTTCTATCTCTTTATTTTTATGTAATTATTTTTAAATATATTTTTACAATTTAAAAGGAGCATGCCATGTAATATATAAAGGAATCTAAAAACATGAATACATAATAATTATCTGCTGCTAACTAAAATGACAATTAATTATAGAATTTCATTTAACTGGTTTTAAGTGAAAATAATGAAAATAGTAGTTATTTTTTTCATTGCTGTTTCATAATTACCCTATAATTTCTAATTAAAGATAGAACATCTATATTTAAACTTACCCAAATTTATAGCTCATTTCCAGTTCTTACATTCCTATGCAAATTTTATTTTTCCCAATTAAGAAAGAATAGATTTGCTTAAAAAGTTTGATTATATTTTTTCGTTAATTCATATGAATATTAAATTAAAAAAGTGATTGATAAAATCATTATCATAAAAATATAAATAAGTATTGGGAATATTAAGATTCATACATGTAAAAGTTTCACTGTTTAATGTATTTATCAAAAACAAATGTATCATTGACTAAGTCAAGATAACGCTAAAATATAGAGATAAATCTAATAAAATTATATAAAAATATTCACAGAATAAAATTTCATTGATTAAGAGAATATACAGGTTTTTAATATAAGTCAACTTAAATTGTTTAATTATAAATAAAAAGTAAAAATTATTAACTTAAAAAGTTAATTAAAAGGTTGACGATCAAAAGCAAGTATACTACTAAATACTCCCCTCACAGGATGCACAACCAGAGTTCTTCTTTGAGTTTCAGAACCCTAAGCACTTTCTAAAGCGAAGAATTTAAAAGTTTCTTTGTTACTAATGGAATACCAAAATACCTAATCGAAGAAGAAGAAGATGAATGATGGACAGATAGTTACTAATCTATTAGCGCTGAACAAGAAGCAGAAAACTAACACTCTCTACTAGATTAAAATAAACCAAGCAAAGTACCCTGTACAATGAATAAAACAAAGTATTAAGAAGCCTACTACAATTCAGAAGAAGATAGAGATGACTATCTTTCAATACACAGCGATTAAGATATTTCACATACCTAATAAGGAGATAAAAAACAAACTCCCTAATAGACATGCTATAATAATTAATACTTGCTGACAAACTTTTAATAGAACCAGTACTAAAGTCTACTAACATAAAATGTACTTACTAACAACACAAACTTATTAACTATTAGACACTAAGTATTACGTCTCTCGATTGCACATCTCAAAATATGAAAAATTAAACCCACAAAACCGAGAGACCACTTAATCAAAACTCCATTATCAAATAGGGGTATATCTCAAAATATTAATATGAGTTATAAAATGAGAAAACTTTTTAACCGAGTACTAACTAAACACCTAAGAAACCAACATTCTTCAATTGAAATAGATTGAATATCAATCAAACACTAACAAAAGTCCACAATGAGATAATCTTGAATTAGGAGTCCAAAAATTTTTCCTCAAGTTCATATTAATTGGAGGCCAACAAGGCCGAAACCTCAATTTTTCAGAGTCCTATATATAGTACCTAACCTAAATTAGAGGTACTAAAAAGGAAAATTAAAAATACCTCACGAAAAAAAGTACATCAGATTCTGACCAGTTTCTGACCAACCCTTCAAAAGAATGTAAAAAATAAACAAGATTAAGTCAGATAACTACTCAACAATAAGACATTAATATGATGAAATTCTTAGTAAAAGCCAATCATGGTCCCAATTAATGCTCTCAAATTTTAGATGAATTTATATAAGTGAGATGAACCAAAAACTTAACTAAAAACTACTAGACCAAACAGGTATTACTCTAAATGACTATCCAGAACTTAAGTCACGACAATAAGACCACTAAGAATTTAATTTTCAACAATAGCTTTAAAAATAATTCAGAATAGGATAATAAGAAAGAGCGATTCTTATCAACCAAACACAATATACAAATATATTTATGGTTGATTAATCTCAGTCTAACATTATAACTAAATCTCAAGCCCCTCACAAACAAAATAACAAGGAGAAAAGAAGAAAAAAGAACAACAAATAGAAGTTAAAATTGAGGAAGGAACACAAAAAGAAAAAGGTTTATAAAAACGATTGAGAATTTATAAATGAAAGATAATGTCCATATAATTATTTCTTACTTTAATAACTAAAAGGACTAAACTATTATATATTACCACATATACAAGATCGGGTGTCCTAGAAACCTCAATGTGATCTAATTATTATTATGATTATTATTATTATTATTGTTTAATTATCACAAACTTATTATTAACAACAATAATTATACATAATAAATGCATAAATTGGGAAGCTTTGAAGAAAAGTGGCCGTAGAATTTCATTTCTTTACGTATATCACCACATTAATTCCGAATCTTAATTCCTTCAACATTAAAATAACATATTTCTAACATTATAAAAAACAGCATTAATTATCATGAATATAGGAATGAATTTTGTGAAAAAATATTGCACTCTTTTACTTTTTAATTGTTGAAAGAGAACAAAACTACGACTAAAGGAAAAAACACAATTGAACAACTTGAGTGCTTGGTTTGCAAGACAGCATTTGGAATCTTTCATCTTTGACGAAGGAATTATGTTTCTTCATAGCAATGGCTATTGTCAAGGTTGAATCCTTTACTTTCAAGGTCCATTTATCAAGATTATGGTGTAATATTCAAAGATTTTAGAAATAGGTAAAATTAAATGCAAATATTTGTTAATTAAATAAGAAATATTGATAATTGCATTGATATAAGTTCAAATTTATTAAATATTTATATTTAGACTCTCAATCCACTATCAATTCATGGGCAAGGATATTAAAATGCTAAATCACACTGAAAAGAGGAACAAAATTGAATATTATGATAGCTGTAATTATGGTAAGAGCTAAGTTTGGACCTGACACTTATTCGAATAAGTACATTTATATAAACAAGTGATATAATTGTGGGGTCAAAGCATCTTAAAATTAAGTATGAGGTAAAAACATAAATTACCATAGTGAATTAAGATATTCGTTTTGCATTAAAACTACTTTATCATTTTAATACATTCAAATCATGCTCCATATTCACCTAATCTTTGATCATATAGAGGAGATTTCATCGAGAGTTATGAAGTCTTATTAAAGAAAAACTGCAGTTCAGAGATAGTCTTAACAGGAATCATTATATTTAAAATCAAAGATTAAAACAGTAAAGAGATTTCAAGTCACTGTAACAAGATTTATATCTTAAAGCTAGAACCAAGACTTAAATATCCTTGAAAATATACTATGCAGTATTTATAAGAATATACTGAACTTAAATAAATAGATTACCAATTAAATTTAATAATTAATATATGTATATATAAATTAATATATTTTCTCTTCAAAGCTATCACTATCATTAACATTAATTTTTATCTGTATTACTCCATTTCTTAATCAATGTAAAATTTTCGACATCCGGCTGATTCACACATTTAACATGCTTATAAAAATTAATTCTAGATATGCATATTTTTTTAAAGGTTAAGTTTTTACCAAATGAATAGTATTCTACATAATGACAGCAGTTTCAATTTATTAATTAACAATATTATGACTTAGTTTAAATAAAATTGTTTAATGTTATCTTTCATGTAGAGAACTAAATATGTATGCAAATTGCCGCTTTCATATTGTTTAAATTAATTATTTAAATATTATTGATCCAATTCTATAGTGTGCAATTGATATAATTCAAGAAATTTCTTGTACTCTAGTCATTATACTTCTGTAGCTTCTTGCTCTTTTGGTTTTCTTTTCAATGATTACAGATCTTTCCTTTCTTTTTTGAATTATTAATAATAAATATAGTATACCAAAGCCTAGAGGTTTTTGTGTAAATTTTAATTGTCTTATTTTTGTCAAACTATTCTTCATAGATTTGATTTTGTATCCATAGTATCTGCTATGATGGCACCAAGCCTTGCATTAATAAAGTTAAATGTGTATTTAACTCTCCAGATAATCTCTTATCTAGTAGTAACCCAATCTCTTCCTATATCTAATAGAATATAGCAATTATTTAATCATTATTAATCTAACTAAAATGTTACTGAGTAATAATTAATATAATTAGTGTAGACTTTCATAAGATGAAATTGGCTAGTCTAAACAGCACTATTTAGTTGGTTAATGCACCCTTTAAGAATGTCAAACTTGCTATCTTGAGTATAGGCAGATGTTAGTTCACTAAAAATAATTAAATCTTACAATTAATTTAAGAGAATTGTATAAATCTGTTTAAATCGAATCTGCCTTTAAAGAGTCAATAGTTACTAAATAGAATAGGTTGGCGGATTGCAGTATTATAAAACAATTTTTTATTATGTTTTTGGATATTTCTGAAATAATTAATATCAAAGATAGCAGCAATGAGACAATCAACCTATTTAATACCAATTTAATTAGTTTCATTAATAATCAGATGAATATATTAAGTATTAAGTTATATCTAAAAACACTTTTTAACTTTATATAATTTACAACTGTGTAAACTAAGTTTAAATCGATTGAAATTTGACTATTTCAATTCATCAATAAATTTTTAAGTGTGTTTTCGTTAAATCATAATTCTTACCTGTTCCCTTCCCTTAGAGCTGCTAAAATATAATTGCCATTCTAAGTATCCCTTCATCTTTAAAAGCTTATTATATATTTGGTTAGTTGGATTATTAAAATATATAACTGTTTTGTTTAATCAAAACATATTATAAGAATTTTATATAGAAACCTAAATTCAATTAGTATTGTCCCTAAAATTACTGTTTAATGGTGATAATGGTGACACAAGCATACTTTAGTTTTATTCTAAGCAACTAGTAATAAGTCCAAGTTTAAAAGTCTATAAACTTCTTATTCCTCTGAAATACATTAAATTAAAATTAGGAATCATTTTATTAAATAAACTTAAAAAAGGAAGTGAAGTTAAACCACATTTCTTGCAGACCAACCAAGATTTTAAGCTAGAAGTACATTCCACATCTCAAAAAAGATACTCTAAAATTAATTAGCAACCTTAATATGCTTAAATATCTTTAAAGTTAGTGATTTGTTTGAATTTAAGAAAGTAATGAAAAGAAATCAACAATTTAATATCTACCAACTGCTGCTGATACTTCACTTCCAATTAGTGTTACTGACCAGCTCTTCTCATCTTCCTATTAGTGCAGTTGGATAATTATAACTATAAACATTCTTCTAAGCCACAAACTGCTACTATTTATAGAGAAAGCCGATTTATTTGATAGGAGGTAGGATTAAATTATAAGTTAGAGAATTAGACGGATCACTCAAATTGATAAGAAATAAGTAAAAATTTACCTAAAATAGAATAAATATGGATATTTAATAATATAAAATACATATAAAGCATTTTATACTATAATAATAATGATTATATTTTCCTTATTAATATGATGAAAAAATAAATATTGATTTCAGAAAAATATTCTATTCATTTATTTACTATCTTAAAGTAAAAAGTATATATTTTTTAAATATATATAACTCTAATTTTACAATAACAATATTCAATATAGTGAATAATTTATATCAGCGTGCTAGATACTTAAACATTAAATTTAAATAAAAATAAATGCATGGAAAACAATAAACCTCTGAGTGAGACGATTAAAATAAATGTATTACCATACATACTGATTGCTAACTAGCGTAATTTATCAACTTTACATCAAAATATTATTATAAACAATTTATAGATTAGTTTATATATTAATTAATTATGTTAATTTGGTTATATAAGCATGTTAAACCATTATTTTGTAATCATTATTTTAAAAAATCAGTTTTTATAATAATAATAATAATATGATCACACTGAGGTCCCCGAGAACTCCAAATCAGCTAAGCATGATAGCTTGTCAGGGACTAGCTCTTTTAATTAGTTTGTGGAGATTCTCTTTGTGTATACCGAGTCTTCATGTTCTTCTTTTTCTACCTCTTCCTTTGCCTTTGTTTTTCTGAAGTCAAATATTCTTCCTTTTCTTTTATTGTTAAGAATTTGTCCTTGGTCTCCTAAGTCTTTGAACTTATACTGTGTGTGTTAAAGTTCTTAACTTAAATAAAAAATTTAAATTGTTTAGACTCTATACTTTCTTTTAATTTGTTGTGGCCGGTTAGACGATGTCACTTTTAGAAAGTACTCGTGTTTCTAGAGGCATTTAACGAAGATTTCCACTTTGTGCAAGTGGTTACGGACTCATAAATATGCAGCTAAATTTGTTTGCAATGACATTCTTTAGAATTTGAATGTTAAATAACTTTATAAAAGCTGTTAGGACTGCTGGAGTGTTCCCTGCTAAGTTAGTTTTTTGTTTAATATAGTTTGATAGTCCTATATCATCCATCTTGATTATGTCTATGAGTTCGTTTTTACAAAGGCTTACATTGATTGATGAAATTGCTCTTGAGTGCCTTTTAATTGTCTCATACATCCTGGAGTTTATTATTTTTATCCAGATTGATACACATGATTCTCTTATGTTGAACCTGTCTTGGAGTTACGCATTTGAAATGGTTTGCATCTCTTCGTAGGATCCAAATAAATATTATTTAATTTATTGATAAATAAAACTTTAATTAGGATCCATATTTAGTACTAATTTTTATTTTATAATTTCTTATAAATCTCCTATTTAGTAACTAAATTTATTCATTGAAGTCATTCAAATTTTGGACTGAGGGAAGTGAAGAAAATCAATGAGTTCCATCTACTCCTCTGTGATTTTCTCTTGGTATTAATTGAATTAGCTCGAACTTTTTGGGTTAGAGCTTTCTTCATCATATTAGTCATATTTTTGTTTCTCTTCTACAGATCTAGAATTGTCCTCATTGTCTGAGTAAATAACTCTTTTTGTCATAGGTTGGCGTTTCTAATTGATGTGGAAGATTCATCTACTGTATAGCAGCAGCCTGGGCTACTATCTATGTGGTCCTCTTTAAGCTCGAGTTTATCTGGAGGTGAGGCTGGTTTTTCTGAATTTGAGATGTTATGAGCTCTAGAGAGTGGTTATAGGGGTTTTTTTAGTGCTTTTTATGGTTTAATAAATTAATTGTTTATTGAAGCAAGCCTTATCATTTAGAAAAGTTGTTGAGCTCATAGATGTACTGCTTCACAGTTGTTATCACCTTTAAATTAGATCTTTTTTAGTTGTATGGAACAGGTTTACTATTGAAAAGCCTTTTCTAATGATTTTCCTGGCCATGAAAGTGATAATTTCTAAGATTTTGAGACCCCATTCATTTATATTCAGTTGTATAATATTAATAGTATATCAAGCTACGTGTTAGAATTCATTATTTTCTATGTCCTCTTAATGATATCCCTTTATGTTTTGCAAAGTGTACCAATTCTGTGTTTTTAATATAATAGTTTTTATAATAAATATATTTATTTTAAATAAAAAATATTTTGAATTAATATATTACAGACTATGGTTTTTGACATTAAAATTCTGTAATAACGTCAAACAACCTTCTAGTAAAGCTAATATAGTCTTTTGAGAGGGAATATAAATTTAAAATGCAAAAGTGTTGTGTAAAAAGCATTAGTATTGCTTGGAGTGTAGTCTTAATATAGTAATCTTACTCATCATCATCATACTATCTTACTTTTCTATTTCTTGTTGAATTCCTCAAAGATATTGGGCTTTGGTTCCTTATCTTACTGTCGCCAAAACCCGCTGTTCTTCTGGTGCAGCAGCTGTAACCTCAGCCACTTCTCACTTTAAGAGCACTATATCAGGATTGCTGTGAGAGGAGGACACTCCATTATGTTTAGCCAAAATTTAATTATTTTGAGATATTTAATAAATTAAATCATTCTGATTTAAACTTTTTAAGTTTTAATGCTTTAACATATGTGATTAAACTAATTGTATTAATTTATAGAGATATTTTATTAGAGATGTTTTTATTAATTTTAGTCTTAAATTTTTTAATTAAAGCTCAGAATGATTTAATTTATTAAATATCTCAAAATAATTAAATTTTGGCTAAACATAATGGAGTGTCCTCCTCTCACAGCAATCCTGATATAGTGCTCTTAAAGTGAGAAGTGGCTGAGGTTACAGGTGCTGCACCAGAAGAACAGCGGGTTTTGACGACAGTAAGATAAGGAACCAAAGCCCAATATCTTTGAGGAATTCAACAAGAACAAGAAAAGTAAGATAGTATGATGATGATGAGGATGATTACTATATTAAGACTACACTCCAAGCAATACTAATGCTTTTTACACAACACTTTTGCATTTTAAATTTATATTCCCTCTCAAAAGACTATATTAGCTTTATAAATAGACGTTAAACAGAATGATTAAGTTGAATTAACTGTAAATTTTTAGAAAATATACACTTTTCTAAGTTCTTTATTTTGTTGACACTAACTATATATTAATCTTTATCAAATATAATTTATCAAATAGGGCTGTAAACCTATAAAACAAGGTCTTTAAACTCCACTCTGAAAGCGCTTTAGAGTGTTATTATATCGATTCAAACATAATTTGATATTCTTTATAAAATCTTGAATGTTTTTATTCAAGCCTCAATATTCATAATAGTTCCTTTAAGCGAATACAACTATGGTCTTTGGCAAATACTGATTATTGAAATTATCTAAGCAAGCATTATGATGCTCCAATTGAGTCTTTTCATTCTAATATTGTAAGCTATGACAATATATCTAGTAAATGTTTAGCCAAGGAAGAATTTATTGAAGGAATTTTCATAACACTGTTCGAATACAATAACCAGTATCACGTGATTATAGTGGGCTGCGAATTTTATTTCTAGGCATTCAAATAACCAAAATCGTATAAATAGTCCTTGATGATAAAAGGCATCTAGCATGACTCAATCGCTGTTTTAACTATTAAAGGTTTTATATTGTAACCTTTGTATTACCTTCAACCTATCAAGATCTATTATTCATCACATTATATATAATAGATGATAAATTTTTAACCAGCTTTGATTTTAGAAAGAAACAATCAATTTTTGATACGACAACAAACTAAGGAAACTTCATTATACTTTGTACATTTTTAATAATCATAAGTAATTAAATAAAATTAATCAGTCATATTAATTTAGATAATTTAAATGTACATTAAAGTATTTCTAATAAAAATTCGTAATAGATTAAATATATAAGCTTGACCATATTTGACACTATTTTAAAATTATCATAATTTTAGCATTTTTTGCGTTTTACCTCACTTTTACAGTTTTTGTGAAGTTTTTCGGGGCAAACCTCGTGAAATGTATTCTTACTATTTAGAGCACGCTGAACAATAGTAAATACCTTGGAGAGCAGTCTAACAAGAGATGAAGGTATACTGGTGATATTTGCCTCTCTCAAACGTCCAAGTCAAGACCTCTTCCCTGAGCTGGCAGGGCAGGTATCTCCAAAAGTACTAATTTGGTGAGGTCGTGATGAGTCAGGTTTGAAAGATGAGCTCAAAAAACATTGATCTATAGCTTACTACACCTGAATAAGTTGCCTAAAGCTCTGTGTGGATGATAGAAGATTGACCTCGATTTGGGATCATAAATCTAAAAAGGGAATTTTCTCATGATTTTTAAAGCTCTTTAAAACTGCTCTAAAGTGCCAATTTTTTCTTATTTCTTATTTTGTTATACTTTATAAAATAAATATGTTTCTTTTTTTTATTTTTTAAATTACTGTATATTATTTAATTTTTTTAAGTCATAATGAACTCTTTCTCTTTTTGGAATTATTAAGAATACTTTTTTTTCTAGTTATAGCGTTGGCTTCAGCCGCTTTTCTAAAATAGCAGTTCTCGCTGACAATAGTTTTGTTGTGTTTTAAAGTTAATATTATTTATAATTCTAAACAACACAAGCAAAGAGAGTTATGTGATGATGGAAACACAGCAAAATATGTGTAATTAAGACATTTATAACACTAAGTGTTCTATATCTCGCTTTAAATTTAGATAATATTCTCAAAATTCATTTAAAATTCAATATCTTCATTTTTATGAGTTACTTATCTAGTTGTGATTAAGTGTTTAGGTGTGATTGATGGGATTGATATTTCAAATTATATCGTAAAAATACTATTCATAGTTTGTTTTTGCATAATAAAAATATACATTTATTTGAAATTTAGAATATATATTATTTGTAGTAGTAGTAGTTAATTATTGTAGGGTAATTAATTAATGCATTGAATATAAATCAGAAACATAATTTGTTACATTAGAGTTATGAGTCTATTGCAACGTCCCCTTACATATCTCTAGATTCTTCTACGTTGCATATCTTTGATATTTGGTTTCAACCTTGTCTTCCTCCATTATAGGCTTTTCCTGAGCTTCATCTTTCAGCTAGTTATGAATAGCTCCCACCCTGTCTTTATTGGAGGTATGTTCGGTTTCTCTCTTTCTCTGAATCTCTGCGCAGTCTTTAAATAAGCATTCTTCCACACCTAGTCATCTAATTCTCTAAGTTGCTCTCTGTCCTTGTTAAATTGCATATCCAGTTCTGCCTGCCATTCATTTCTCTGCACTATTTCTACCCATTCATCTTCGTGGAGATTGTTATTAATCTATTCTGTGTCAATATTATTATTTGGCTACTTCTTCGGTAGTGAGCTTTTCTTCTCATTGTTCACCTCTGCTTCTTCTTCTCTTACTGAGTGCCCTAATTTCCCAATCTTCATTTTGATGAAACCCAATTCAAGATAAAACATCGTATAGAACCTCTGCTAACTTATTCAATTACAATATTATTATAATAAAAATGTAAATTGTATTTAATAATAAAATAGAGAAATAAATGATTTAAAAAATGTCTGATCAGTGTGTTGTGCCATTCAATATTAATATAAGTTTAAAAAAAAGATATCTTGAATTTTATTTTTACAGGGGTTGCACCTAGTAAGGCTGAAGGCCTCAACAGACAAGATGTTCAAGAAGTCATAGAGAGAGGCAAATAATTTAAGATTTTCGATGATGACGATGAAGATGAGGAAGATGAAACATTTTTTTTTTAGACTTAATATTACTATTACTACTATTCATATTGATATTTCTAATTAACTTTATTTTATTTAAAAAACATCATGAATCATTTGAGAAGATTTTGAAGATCAGTTCCCCTTAAAATTCAAGAGCCAGGTAGTGTGCGATTATGATTGCCATCACTCTACAATCAACTAGTTCTGATACTTAGTTGGTATTCATTATATTGACCAATTTCTTGATATCGTATTATCCTCCCATTATATTTCTTACTAAGGCATTGATTTGATCCAAGTTTTTCTAGAGCATTGCTTAGCTCCCGATCTATCTTCTTTTGTCATAATCTCCACTTCTCTTGAATTTTTCTCTATTTTTTAATATCAAGCAATTTTAACAGTTTCTCAGGCTGCTTTAACAGCTCACTCGTATTATAATTTTGGATATGCCATCTTAGTTTCTCCAGTATCTGCCATTTTTCAACTTCCAAAATGTGGCTCCTACATATTTCTCGCTTAGTCTAATTCCTTTGTCATCCATGACTAGTGATGGAGGGATCTAGCTATTAAGTTTCTGGAAATTGAATTACAACTCCTCCATCTGTTATAAGCTTATCTCCATCATCTCTTCCTAAATGTGGTTTATTGAGATTAAGTCGAAATGTAGCCATTCTCTATTTATCTCCTTCCTATGCTCTTGTTGTCTATCTAACCATAGATCTTGCTCTCTGTCTATCATAGAATCATAATTTATAATGAGAATTTGATAATTTAATATTAATAATTAATAATGATTAGGGAAAAGCTATGATGATGAAGACGACGATGATGAAAATTCATTTAATTTTGTAAGACACATTTTTTATATCCATCATTTTTATAAAAAGCATTACTAGTCTAGGAGGAGCACCAACTGAGTTGACTGGACACTTCGCAGAGGAGCAGAAGGAATACGGAGATACTTGTGTACTTGGGCAGATGGCAGAAAATACGAGGGAGATTGGTTTAATGACAAAGCTGTTTGTAATTTACCATTTTGTATTTATTTAGAAAGTATAAATCCTAAATTAATTCTTACAAACTTATATTTTCCCTATTATTTTTCATAAATCTTCTTACAAGAACCTTTTCAACCTTTGATCTTTTACTTGGGCAGCAGTCTATCGTTGTTAGTCTGGTGACTTGTGGCTTCCATCCTTTTTTTGCATAGATAATCTTGTCGAATCCTTAGCATTTCACTTCCGATAGATCGATAATAGCTTTGAACTTCAATTGGTCCTCTAGAATGCACTCTGATCCATCTTCGAGTCTTTCGAACTTAACTCTCTAGTTTTGAGCTGGGTTTATTTTCTTACGTTAGAGTTCCCAATCTTGAGCTTACTCTTAAATCCCATCTACTTGATCAGAGGTACCTTGAATGGTTCATCATCTTTGATTCCGAGAACCTCTTGATATATACTTTTTTTCTGTGGTAATGGCGAACTTGTGCCTTCTCCCAAAATCTTATTTTCTCTTACTTGTTGTTCCATGGGTCTGGGTATCTCTGGTTGTAAGAACTGCTGTTTGCCTATCCACTTTAATATTTACTGAACTTTTATCTCTTTTCCATCTAGTCTAAGATCCTTAATTACTTTTGTTTTTAATTAATTATTATTTTGATTAAATTTCTCAGATTTCATCAATTCTATCTCAAGATATAATCTTCTACTTTGATATTCAAACATGTTGAATCTAATCTAGTTTACTTTCGTCATAGTATATTCCTGTTTTTTACATTAGCCACCCTTAACATCTTCTTTACTGGTTGATAGTACTCGTGGTACTCTAGTTTTCATATTCTGTCGTCATGCCAGATCATTTTTGTTATTATCTCACTTTTTTTCTTTCTTTCAATGTCTATAATTCTTTATTCCTTAATTCTTTTTGAGAATCTCGTTTGGTCACTAGCAACATTAATCAAGTTGCAGCTTTATTGGTGATTATAATCCACAAAAGTCTTTGTGAATATTACAGTAACGCCTCATTCCTTAGTTCACTATTCTCCTGCCCAAATTGATCGGTATCATCGTGTTCCTTGCATATTTTGTTAGAAATAGTTTGGCCTTATTCAACATAAAAATCCAGTTTTGTTTGATTATTCCAGTGTATGTTGGTTTAATAAACTGATCAAGGTCTATTTTTATCTTCTTCATGTTATTCTGAACCATGTCCCGAGGTATCTTTTAACTAAAATACTTTTCTGAGTATTCTATTCGGTCTGTCTTTTGATGTCTTATAAGCTATTCAGTTGAAATAGAGGCTAAATTTAGAAAATAAAAACGCATAAATACAAAAGTTATGCATAATTAATGTAAATAGCTTTATTAATATTTTCAATGCTTGTAATTGTATAATAAAAGATCATCCAAATTACTTATTTAATAATTTGTTTGATATAATAATTATACCTAAATAGTTGCTCTCTTATGATTTAAGATTTGTAATTTATTAGTTTAATATTATATTATCAAAATTATTACTGAGTATTTGAAACTTTGTTTTAACAAAAACGAAATAATATATATATTCACTCATTAAAATGTTTTAGATAAATATATATATTCCACTTTATAGAATTAAAGATTTTAATATTATCTTTTTATTAGTAAAAAGTAGATAATTTATTCTTTATTATCAAATTGCATAAACTAAATGAACATTTTAACAAAAGGTTATTTCATTTTAAAAATAATATATATTTAATTTAAAATAGTTTTTAAAATAATTCAAACACTAAAAATAATAATTGGGACCAAGTAGCAAAATTCATATATTTTCACTACTTGCTCCCAAAATAATTATAATAATTAAATTACAAAAGATTTCTAATAAATAATAGTAAAAACTAAAAAGCTAATCAAGTGGAATGAGAACTAGCATACAAAATTAATCAAAGTTTATTAATCGTATTACTATAGTTCTATCGTGCTTATACTGTCTAAATTAGCTAATTCTTACATCGATTTCCATGTTCGAAATCATCATCTTTAGTTAATCAATCTTTGATATTTATAAAATAAAAATAAAATCTCAATAAATTTCAAGCCGTTTCAGCTCAAAACAGCTTAAATTTATATAATAAAAAATAAAATCTTTGTTAATTGAAGCCAAAAAATGATTGATTTTCATGTATAAAAAATTAGCAATGAGTTTTAAAAATTATTGAATTTTTATGTTTTTTTCATTAAAAAATGCTAAATTTGGCATCGGTTTTTGCCTTTTCTCGATACGAAACGCATACTTTTTGTCATTTTCTGAAAAATTTAAACTGCCCTCCGAAACTTCTCGACCAACCAGTCTTGTTAATTACGGGGCGCTGATCACGAATACGCCATCAAAGCGCCACTTTGGACAAGGCATCACCACGAACGAGGGCCGGGAAGATTTGATGTCACTCAATTCTGTGTTTTCATAGGCTGAGAGAGCCCGCCCAGGAAATGAAAACACCCTTCCCTCACTATCCCCGCTATTCAGCATTAAAATCATATGTTTCCTTAGTAGATCGAAGTCAGAATTGAAAAATATTCAATGGTTCGCGAGATAGCTTTTGGGAAAGTTCACTGCAATTTCACTGTAAAAGTCATTCTTTGACTATGAGTGTCCATTGTCCTCTGCTTCGTCACATCAATCATCACTCTGTAGATTTGGCGTTTCTCTCATTGTCTTATTGATGAAAAGAATAAATTCTTGGCCTGGGTAAGGGTCTTCTTCATAATAGTAGGGATAATGGTGGGCAAGTGATAGTCATCGCTCATATAGTTAAAGTCATTGTTCAAATAGTTAAAGTCATTCATTGTTCATATTGTTAAATGTCAAAGTTCAATTGTCATCAAGAGCAGGAAGATCAGCCACATCTATAATTAAGACACCTGTTTTGATGATCAGCTAGAGAAGTTATCCTCAATTTTATTAGTCTGAATTTTAATAAAACTGTGATTATTAATAATGAATTAAATCAGACATATAAAAACCTTTAAAGTTTTAATTATTAAATGTCAAACATTTAATCAATAGTTTTACTCTATAGAGAATTATTAATAGAGATGTCTTAATTATTTTTAAACTGATATTTCTGAATTAAGACTTTGTCTGATTTAATTCTTTATTAATAATCACAGTTTTATTAAAATTCAGACTAATAAAATTGAGGATAACTTCTCTAGCTGATCATCAAAACAGGTGTCTTAATTATAGATGTGGCAGAGCTTCCTGCTCTTGATGACAATTGAATTTTCACATGATGATGCTGATGGACTCAGTGAGCACCGATCTCAAGGATTGGTTGACTAAAGATGATGATTTCGAACATGGAAATCGATGTAAAAATGAGCTAATTTATACAGTACAAACATTATAGAACTATAGTAATACGATTAAAATTTTGATTAATTTCTTATACTCATTCTTATTTCACTTAATTCGCTTTATCTAGAGCTATCTTAAATACTTTTGAATATTTAAGAAATTTATATTCCCGATTCTTTTTATATTATGACTGATTCTCTTTAATTAAGGTCCATTTTCTCATATCTCGCTTTTAATGATTGGGTTGATACAAACGGTGTGTATTTGTAAATTATCAAGGATCTTTTTTGTGTGCAAGAGTTGTCGTAACATATTTCGTTGGGTTGTTTGAGTTTGTTAATTTTTGGTAAAACTCGGTTTTCTATTTTATTTTACTCCTAATGTTTTAAGTAATTATTGCATTTTTAAAAACAAGATTAATCCCAAATACTTAGCTTCTTCTACTTTGGCAATTCCTTCTATCTGGTATATATTCTTGAAATTTTTGCATCTCTTTGGAAAATCGTTTATTTTCTATTGAGTATCAAGTTTTGAGTCTTTTCTATTTCCTTTAAACTTTCTAGAACTCTTTTGAATTAATCAGGGTCGCTAATATTTATCAATAAGTCATCTGCAAATGCTATTAATTTCCTTTGTTTAATTAATAACATTAATTCTGGTTATAAGTACAATGCATCTTGTAGGTAGATGTTGAATAGAATTGGTGATAGTCTGCTGTGTTAACCTACTCCATTCTCACTATTGATTTCTTCTTCTTCAAACTTAATTTCTTGTTGTACATTTATTCTTTAATTTAACTGCGCCATGTCTTTCCAATTTTTTGCTATCTTTTTCGTAATATCTATCATTTTGTTTTTCCAGACCGAGTTATAAGCTTTATGTAGGTCAACTAGTTGATGTACTTCTCTTTTGTTGCTTTTTCTTATGGATTGTTTTATGTGTTCCAATATTCTAATTAGGTTGATATGGGTACTCTTTATTTTCTATGAATCCATTCTGTAGTTTCCTATTTTGAGAATTTCCCTTTATTTTCCTAAACTTTGTTTATGATTAATTTTTCCAATATTTCACTAACATGAGAATTTACAACAATTGGTCTAGTGTTTGAAATGTCATGGTATTAATCTCCTTGTTTTTTACTAAATAGATTTAGTCTTTCATCTTTTAAGTATTGAGTAATCTATCCTGTGCTTAACCACTCTGATATTCTCAAGCACACTGTTTTTTGGATTCTTTCTGATTTATTCAGAAGCTTTTTTCAAATCCATCAGTTCTGATTGCTTTGATGAAATTGCAGTCCTTGATACTCCTTTCCACATTTTTTAATTAACAGAAACTCTCATCCTCTTCATTCGTCATGATCGTATCCATCTTGACTCCGGTTACCTACCCTTTTTATCTATTATCTTTGAATAAGTTGGAGCAGAACTCCATAATTTCATTTTTAGTTGCTTCACCTTTTTCCGTTTTCTCATCTTTTATTATTTATTCCTTAATTGGTTGAATCTATTTTTGATTTTTTGTTAGTCTTTTTTCTAGATAGAAGAATCCTTTCAGATCATTTCTATCGAGACAGTGTTCCAAGCCCCTAATAGCATCTTTCTATTCAACATTGTATCTTGAAATACGTTGTCAATCATCCCTATCTTGTTTATGATTGCTCACTTGGGAGGTTGTTAGTACCAATTCTTTCCTTTATAATGCCCTTTTAATCTTTCTTTGAAGCAGTCCTTAATTAGTTTGTCTAGGTCCGTTGTTGCTAGTTCCCTTCCCTCTTCCACAATTGTCTTCCAGCACTCCTTCCTGATGTCCGAAATTAATATCAACCTCTCTTTATCTGATAATTTTAAATCGTTCTCATAGAATTTGAACTTTATTTTAACATAAACTAGTTTGTAAACTGTTTATTTCAGATAATTCGTTTCCCAGCTAATTGTTTCAACATTCGAGTAATCTTTATATAATTGGTTTCCCTTTGTATGAGTTTTCACTCCTATTGGAATGGATTCAATTAGCCCTCTTTCTAAAATCTTTTCCCAATTTCTTTTATATGGTAATTAAAATCTCCCATTACTATTATTCGTTGTTTCTGGCATTTTTGTTTTAGGAATTTAATAATATATATTAACTGCTCTGAAGTTCTTTGACTTCATTGTTACAGAATGGGGATTTATACTGTGAAAATATGTAAAGGGAATCCTCCCATATTTAGAATTGTCTAAGCGATGAACTACCTCAGTTTCTTTATAGTTTTATATGGTATTTTCCATTGTTTAATACTTGCACTCCTCTGTCTCTTGCTAATTAAGTTTGAGCTATGTTGTTGTTATTCACACAGATTAGTCTTTAAAATTATGTTTCTGCGAGTCCTATAAAATTGTGGTGTTTTTCCTCAATATCTCTCATCATCTAATCTTGCTTAAGTTTTTAGCTGATTCCTCTAACATTTTGTAAACAAATGTCTAGCTTAATGTGTTTGGCTTCTATTTATCTTTTTTTTACTGATTATCTGATCCCGTATTTTACTCCTTTAGTTTTCTGCGAATCTTTCTATCCTTCTTCCCAATCCTTCAACTACTCTTACAGGTTATTAAAATGAATTTGCTGGCCATTTTTAATGTAACATTGAATCTGTTTAAATTTTTGTAACTTTATTATCTGGTTTTGGGGTTTTGGTTATTGCTTTGCTAAACATTCGAACTTTGGCTTGAATTTTATAATTGTCTTTTACTGATTTCTGTGTTTGTGGTTTATTCTCATCGTTTTTCTCCATAAATACTGGTAGTTTCCTATGCTTTTACTCAGCTTGCTGTGTTGCTTCCATTTAGTCCTGCTTTTTCCCTTTTCTTAATTAACTATTACTTTGATTTAATGAATAAATGAAAAGATACTTTGGAAAATATTAATTTATAAATAAATTCAAAAGACAACAAATATATTAAAATAATTTCTGGCTAATTTGAATACTTCAAACAACCTTTCAAATGAACATATATTTTAAATAAAATTTTCATTATATAATATATAAAGGATGAAAATATTTTCAAGTAAAATAAAAACTAAATGTACTATAATTTAATCAATATTAAGGAGCAATATATTACTAGTAGCATCTAGATTTAACAATTCAAGAAATTAGATAATTTAAAGTCCACATTAAATTGTAGTAATTAAATGCAAAATTTAAATTAAAAATCTAGATATTTCTAAAAAGAATTGATTATTTAGAGCTCAATTAATTCAATTTGAAGATGATTTTAAAAAATTGATATTTTGCAAAATGCAGGCATCCAACTCGCATTTCGAAAGCTAAAAAGTCACAGATTTATATAAATGTCTGCAAATAGCCTTGATCATTTGACTAACATTCTAATACCATAAATACTAAATGATAGACAGGTGGTTTTAACATAGGGTTGAAAAATAAAGATAAAAAAGTGCATATTTCTTTTAATTTCTACGGTACTTCAAACTCAATGAAAAATATATAAATAACAATAGACAATAGATATTTAAGTAGTGATGAATGATGACACATCATCGTTACTTAATAAATAAATGGCTTAAAAATAATAAAATGGTAAGGAATTAAATTTAAAGAACTTGAATCATATAAGCGTCTTACAAAGGAAGTTATATGCAAACACCCATGTTGTGAAACTTAATTAATAAACTCCTATAAGGTATCATTATCATGAAGATAAATTATAAGGTTTTCTTTTGGATTTGGAGGTTAGTAAGGACGAAGAATCTAAAAACAACATTTTTGACACCATGAAACACTACTTGACCATGTTCCATGCATAAAGTCTGAAATGGTCAGAATCTATAATTTAACAAGTCCTTAGCTTAGAGGTGTCTCAGAATTTCTTTACAAGTGTCTCAAGTTATCGGGCCTTGTAGAGGGTCTCCAAAGTCAATTTATGTGGAAAATCACCAACCTTTGATTAATACAGGTTAGAGTTGATAGAACTTTAAAGGAGAAATCATTTTTACTGTAGAAAACCTTTATTTACTCATCATAAATCCAATTCATCAATTTACCTATAGCCATCATTATACCTATGCCTGATACTATGGTCAGTATCATGTTTCCATAGTATATAATTTCTAATTAATTTTGGAGGTAAGTGAAGAAGAGAATCCATGAACAACATTTTTCGACACCCCTTGATCATGGTCCTTGTATACAGTCATAAATGGTAACAATATCTAGTCCTCATACTCTTTTAAGGATATGCATAATAATAATTATTAATTATTATATTTTATAACAAATATTATTGCATAATTTAACTAACGATAATAACTCTTTTTATTGCTTTTCATTATTTTTCAAGTTACTATGTAATGAGATATTTAAATATAATTTTTCCATAATATAAAATTGGAACAGCATTAAAAATTGTGTATTTTTATCTATAATTTTTAATTAATGATTATAAGAATTAGATTGGTATATCATTTTATGATAAACATTCTGAATTTAATTTTAGTTTTATTCATAGATTAACCACTTTATATAATGGATTGTTCATATATTTATTATTCTTTTCATTTAATTTTCAACTATTTACTAGAAAGTTTCTATTAGAAAATTTTAAAGCAAAAATTCCATTTATTGTAATTTCACTGTCTATATTTGGTATAGAAAGATCAAGAGTAGTTAATCTTTTATACTATTTATTACAGTTAATCAATAAAGATTCTTTAGGAAATGTAAAATTAAATTTATTAATTGAAAAATTATAAAAACTGTTGATTGATATTTATAACTGGAATATTCATTAATTGCTTAAATATGAATTAGATATAACTAGTAACTTATAAATTATGCTAAATTTACTATCAACATTTAAGCCAATAATTTATCCTTACAAGAGATATTGACAAGTTTACACCGGCTCTTGATAAAATCCCATTGATAAATGTAAAAAATGTGACCAAAGGTAACATTTAATCTTTAAATAATCAATAAACAGCACAATTTATGATAGATGTTTAATATAATTTTGAATAATCTTACAGTTAAACAGTAGCAATTAATATTGAAATAGATACTCTCAATCTAACAGCTAATCAACCCTGCTATATAAATTAATGATATTAAATCAGAGCATTAAGCTTCACAGCTCTTAATGGCGACCTTCCTTAGACAGTAATTTAATTCAGGATTAAAAGAAATATATGACCAGTACTAATGGTTTCCAGCAGTGCAAACAATGGGCCAGTCCTACAAGCAGGCAGACCACCAGGCATGGAAGCAGGAGAAGAGAGAGTGGAGACAAGTCGAATGTACTTTCGATTATCACACCGTTTGCAAGCATCAACATTACATGGCTGCCATATCGCATCAGTGGCTTTATAGAGCCCAATGATAAAATTGACCATCTCTTGCAAGACCGACAATACTTGTGGCCCTTAAAGAAGCTGGAAGATTGGTGTTAGTGAATGTCAAAGTAGTTCTTGGTGCATTGAGTGTTGGAAGAGCATGATGTAGCAACTCCATTTGCGCTGAGACTGTTGGTATAAACGCAGGAATTGAATGACCAGTAGTAATAGAAAGTCTTATATTCACTGGTTCCTAAAAGTTGATCAACTTATACTCTCTTGGCTTCTGAGCCTGCTCCCTTAGATGCGATGAAGTCGTATATGTGCTCTGAAGTGTCAGAGTAGAAGGGAACCTTTTGGATGAGACACCAACAAGTGCTGCACGCACGGTTTACAACATTAAAATGCATCTGCTTAGTAAGAGCACTCCATATTTATTGGACTCCTTAAGGTAGTTGAAGAATCCGCCCTAGCGCCTCACGCAGCAAGATAGAGGAAAGCACTCAGGGCAGAGAGGAAAAGCTCAATAGCCGAGAGAGATTTGCAAGTTTAAGATTAATTTGATCAGCATCATCGTTACGATTACTAAGGAAATGTGAATCAAAGTACTCAATCAATACCATAGGATGGTCCGCAAAATAAAGATTATCAATTATCTCGGCCCCTGGGGTAGATGTGTGAGTCGGGCATTCCACCTCCGTAGATCAGAAGGTGGAGAATTGCGTGGTCCCACAGGCCACAACTGAGTCAAACTTTCGCCCCTAGCTTTCTTTGCAATATTGGTAGGTCATAAATGCCGAGATGCCCAATATGGAGACCAGGCTCTGGCTGATGAGTAAGTCAAGGGGAGAGGTGAAACTCGTGAATGGGGATGCTATTGAGAATTAAGTGCCCGAGAAGTGCGAGAGAAGAGACATTGACGATAGCAACTACAGAGGAGGATTTAGGGCTGGCTGAGGAGGGTGCAGAGGTGGCTGAGATGGCTTCAGAGGACAAGATGAAGATGGCAGACGCCTTAAAGGTAGACCACAAAGAGATAGATCAGAGAGTCACAATACAGTGGAGAGACCAGCAATTGAGAATTCGCAAGAGGCAGAGGAGGAGCTCGGAAAAATTATGATGACCAAAAAGCAAAGGAGATTGTTAAACAAAGAAGACATGCCGAACGAAAAGATATTTGAGATAACAAATGGAAGACGATTAGAAATAATAATAATTAGCAACTGAATCTACAAAGTAACAATAACTAATGTTAATAAAATTAAATTAATTATCAATAATTAAATTGCTTATATAAATTTCGTCGATAAATAAGACACTTAAATGATTAAAATGGTTTTGTATTTGATTTTCTTTTTCAATAATTTTTGCATTTTTTTAATCTTTTTTTAATATGCAATTTTTTATAATCAAAAATAGTACTCTCTATGATATGTTTAAATCATTATCATTAATATCATCAATCTTATTATATATAAAATAAAAAGGCGTTGTATAGTTTACAAATATCTTATAAATTGATGGGAAATTAGATCAGCATAACCTTAAGATATTTAATTGTCAAGGTAGACAAAATGACTATTCTGTAATATAGAATTCGACTAATAGATTTTAATTTAAGGTCTTTTGTAAGTTAACTCTTATTTAACACTTGTTTAAACAGATAGGATTATAAAATCAAGCAATATAATTAATTAATTAACACAATCGAATTAATAATCTTTATATTTTTTAAATATAAAAAATGAAAGAACCAATTGAAGTTAAAGATTCGTAGATAAAAACAGATACATTAAATAGGTGGAAATGATTAATAAAAGAGGATTTTAATAGTTATTTACACCTATAACCAATTATGTTTGTAAAACATCTAACTCATGGCATTTACAAATGACTATAATTTAGTCAAATAAATACAGAATATCTTTATTATGTGCTGATATTTATTATTTTTTTAATAATAATTAACCAGTAAAACATTGATTGCTGCTCAAATAATAAATCAACATGGAGGTGGATCTAAAGCAATTTCTGATTAAATTTAATCAAGATTCAAAGAAAGATCTTGTACTGTAAATTCAGCTTGCTCTAATAAATACATTTTTTGCGTCACAAGCTGTTGTTGTGTCAACAAGCCAGACTCATTCAACTTCTACTCTTTAAAATAAAATCTAAAAAGAACTGATTAGTTTTGGTTTATCAGGAAATTAGGATGTACGTGTTTAAGATTTGCCTTGAATACTATAACTAAATAATTATATTAACACCACAATTCCATAAGTATCAAATAATTATGGTGCATATATATTTAATTAAAAATGAAATAAAAAGCAAATTTTGAATTTAGTAGATAAAGCATAAAAGCATATAAAAGCACAATCCTATTATTACTTTACAGCTTATGATATTAAATTTGTTAAATACAAGCAAAAGAAGTTTTAGCAACTCTACCAAAAGAGAATGTATTTTTTTCTATTAAAAATACTCATTAGAAGATATTTGTATTGAATTAATACGTTTTTTGCAAATTATGCATTCAAACTTTATTGAATGTTTTTGAATCAAACCACTCGATTACGATAATGCAAATTATTTAGCAGCAAAAGGTAGTATTTAGCAAGGAGTAAATTAAACAGATACGCATGTTGTTACTGACTAAACTACTAAAATCAGAAGATATAATGTAACGAAGGATAAATTAAGTGCATTGCGGAGAATCTCTGATAAATTAATATTAATTTTATGTACTTAAATATTTATTGCATTTATCTTAATTCAAGATCAACAGTATCATCAAATAAAATCTCTCTAGCTGAGGATAGTTGCATAAATTGCTCGACTGATGATGGATATTAAGGCAAGTACCATGCACAATGGAGTAATGATTATGATTGAATTTAGAAAATAAGATCTTATTTATTATTTGATGGTGATTATTTACAATAAAATAATTAACTACAGCATTTAATCTGCCAAAACCAAGCATTTAATTCATATGAATATAAAATATGTATTATTGTTTTAACTAATAACTGACGTGTGCGTGGTACATCAGTAAAAGGTAAAATTTTAGGATTCTATGCCGAATTTTACAAAGATATAAATAATGCAAGAAACCTAACTAGAAATGATATGCTATCTTTCGTTTTATAACCTGAGGCTGATATATTTAACTCCCCTAAAATGAATTTATATCAAATTCAAAGGAATGATTCAGTAAGTTTATACATATTTTAATGTATATATTTTTATTTTATTAATTGAATGAAATAAACATTCCTAAATAATGTGCCATATATTTAATCCAGATTTGCAATAGACTGCTGATGCTTTTTCCTGATGTGATGAATATTATTTGTTTAAAAGAGTACCAGCTGATGATTAGCAAGGTAAGTTCAAACAATCAAGCCATATGATATGCCTATAAAAATCAAGAACAATATAAATGATTCTTTTTAAAAATTAATCTGATAAGCCAGTGTCAAAGAAAGGTTGTTAGTCTTGATTGAAGGAGATAACTATAAATTGAAAGAATAATAAAGAAATGTTTGGAGTATAGCAATCTAAATTTATATTGTAAAGTTACGACAAAACATACTTTCCCTCCTTATTGATAATATTACTATGTGAATCAAAATAAAACTTTTAGCAAAATTATTGAGTGTATATATAATATTAATATAAATGTATTTAATATTGAAGATAAACTATGATATTAAACTTTAATTTAAGTTTATAGGGTATTTATTATGATAACATGTGTTAAATCAGTCCTTATTTTTTAATAACCAAATTAAAATGTAGTAAAATTCTATACTTTATGAGTCTACAATTATATCGACATTTTACTAATCTTTATTTTGATGATAAAAAATAGGCACGATTTAACAACATTAAATAAGAATTTTTATCATAATTAATTTACATAATCAAAAGAATAAGAAACAAAACACATTCTTAAGGGTTTGAGTAATTAAGGATTTTCATGATAATGATTATAGAATATGCGATTTTATTAATTTTATTGTTCTAAAACTAGATTATAATTTACCTTATACTTTCTTTCATAGTGTATTTAAAATATACTCTCTATTTAAATATTTCTTCTACGTAATATTATTCCATTATTGATCAATATCTGGATGAACTAAAAGATGTTTAAAAAAATCGAGAATAAAATTTAAATACATTATTTAATCATTTATTATTAGGAAAATTAGAATTACGTTTCATAGGTTCTTGATTATCTGCACAATTTCAAGGTATAAGTTCTTTGACTCCAATGGCGTCTCTCTGGAATCGTTGTTCTTCACCATTTCATTCAACTGCTATCTAATATTTGTTTCGAATCGCCTCTTGAACGCAACACTTATTGGCTATGATAACATACGCATCACCTTAGTTAGCAGTGTATAGGGGATAGTCGGATTGTCCTCGAGCATTTTACAAAAAAAGCTGAAGAGATTATTCTCGATCTATAGCAGAACTTTCCCGAATTTTTCCTCCATCAAGGCACCTCTGGATTCTACTCCTCCAACTACTGACTCCTCTAATCCCAGTTCCTCCATTTCTTTTAAAATCTATGTCTTGAAGTGGTTTAGTCTCGTTCTAGGACCGCGGAGGACGACCCATGAAAAAGCTGCACTAATAGTTTCTTAGTCATCTTCAGGAGCAACCACTTACTTCAATACTTAATCTGGAAATGGGGGCTCTTTCATTTTCTTTATAGCGACTATATACATTTACATCTGCTCAAACTTGCTCTTTGTTTACTTCATTATATTTATCTGCTTATTTTGAATGGCTTCGCTCTAAACTCAATATTGCTCTGTAACTATTCATAATCTCTTTTGCCTCCCTATTTATGTGCTGTCAATAATGCTTAGCATCCATTTCTCTACCTCTATTAGCTCTCTTGCCAATTAATTATAATGCTCTTGATTTTCTTGGAGTGCCTTGTGGTATTGCTTGCTTGTTGGTTCTATGCTGTTTATTGCTTTTGTTGTGTGGATTAATTCGACGATTTTTTCGGGAGCTCTTCCTGCTGCTTTTGATTTTCATCCTGATATCATCTTGCTTTACCACCTTTTCTCCCTTCATAAAACGACACCATTCTCGTTTAAAAGCCTTTCTCCTTTTATAGGGAGGATTGTCTACACGAATAGCCAGCATACCAATGTAATAAACTCCGTGGTACCACTGTTAGAGTTAATCTCCCTCAGGAGTAATTTCAATTCGACTATCCTCCGCAGAATCCAATAACCATCATTTGCCAGCATCTTTTACTACGGCTGCTGCATGACACTGATTGTGGGATTTATATAGCCCATTTTCGAGTGAAGTTACTAACACCATAATTTAGATTATGAATTTGCTATCTGGATTATCGGTCTCCAAGAGACCCCACCACCCTTGGTGTATATTCGCCTTCATATTACTAAGGATAACTTCCGAAAAGGCATGTGTAAAAATTGGGCTGTACCATTAATCGATGTTATGGTTGTAGAATAGAAACGGAAGGTTCTTGTAGCAGTAACCTTCCTCCCAAGGCATCTCAAACTTTTTTTTATTAGACATGTGAGTTCTTGATTCATAAAGTGCATGAAACTTTTCAGGGGAATCAAATAACGCTCCACCAGCGACCATATTGCTGGCAATTATAAAACATTTTAGAGTAGATTAGTCCTGCCTACCAGGATGCCAATATGCTTTTTTAAAGATGTCTTGCGGAGGCAACTATTGAACTTCCTCAGAATATAATTGGGTGGTCTTAAATTATATAAGAATCTGCTTATAAGCTCCTTGAACAAATTATTCCCTAGTTTGCTGAATCATTGAACCATAATCGATGTCTTAGAAACTGTCATACGTTTTTGTTGACATATTTTCTTATTCTCGAGAGAAATTGAGGAGAGTGCATTGATAGTCATTTAGCTCTGGAATAATGTGTAGTGAGTTGCTCTCTTTATCATCTTCCTCGTCTTTTACAACACTTTGGTATTAGTTGTCTCCATTCTCCGATTCCTCAAAAGATTCAAAACTCTGTTTTCAACAGTACTTAAAATTAGGAGTGAAAGTGCTTGCTTTTTTATCTTGTGATTTTTAAATATTTTCAGATATTGTTGCTATCGTGTCATAGTAAACAACATACCTGCCATTTTGAAGAGTTTTGTGGCGGGCGGTACATTTTTGTTAGTAGACCTTGACATCCATTAGCTCAAATTTTTTTTCAATTAAAAATTTCTCAGCTTCATCAATTGCCCAATCCCCCACTAAGTTTGATTCAGGTATCCAACTATCGTCTTTTGGCCCGTACCCTTTCCATCTTTTCAAGTATTCAAACCCATTTTCTGACTTGCGTGCATCCAGTATCTTTCTTATATCACATTGAAGTTGCTCTTTCACAAGTTTTTGCATATTTTAACCCCTGGAACATTTCGACATTTTTCTGTTTTTATTTATTTTATTACAACTCTAAATTAAGAATGACTCTCAAAGTAATTGAGAATAAAACTAAATTATGTTGATAATTTAGCTGTTTAATATTTAAACCAGCTTCTAATTATTGATTTGAATATTAGCTCTAATAATTGGACAAACTTAAACTTACATGAATGAATGATACTAACGTAACTTTGCCATATACTCTCCACCTTGGGCAGTTTTAGACCATTTGAAGGAATAACCAAGACTGCAGTGACATCTCATCTCCTGGACAACCAAGTGTTCTACATGATGAATAAAAGATGATTCAAGAAACTTTGAATCTTAAGAGATTTTGTAAGGTTACAGGATTCATACTTACAAATAGGACTAAATCACACTTCTTACAAACTCAAGTTTCAAAGCTGTTATTAGGGCTCTTTGAAATGCTGCTTCAAGCCAAGTCATATCAATGTTAGAGATCTAAAAAGCCAAATGTTGCATATATTTTGATATATGCCTCTTAGAAATCAAAGATGACCTTTAAAATAATATACTTTGTTGAAACTGGGCATCTTGCTTCGTTAAGATTCCGCTGTTTGATGCAGCGAAAGACCTGCTCTACTGGTGCAAGATCAATCTAGTATGGGCCAAGAAATAGAATCGGCAATCTCATCTATTGTGACGGAACTTTTGTGGTATGGCGCATTGTCCACAATGATCAGATACTTAGTGTACCACCATGGGTCAAGCTTGCACAGGTGTTTCACCAGCAAGATCAGAAAATAGATGAAAGTCAAGCTATTAGTGGATCCATTATTCACTGTAAAAAAGCTACCCATTACTGCAAGCAGCAGCTGTAATTGAGACCTTGCTCATTCTCCTTGAAGCTGTCGAAAGAGTTGAAGTTCCTGGTGAGGCCCAGGTATAGTTACGATTATCGGTGCTCTATACAATAGTCTCATCCACATTTATTATTATTTTACCTCGGTACAGAGCACGAATATACTCAGTCGCCGCTAGTTGTCGCGATAGTTTGGAAATTGTTGTATTATGATTGGGTGTAATCTAAGTCACTTTATGGTATGAGAGGCCCAAGTCATGCCTTAAGTACTTTATTACATGATACTTTGAAACATTTAAGCCGAGTTTATTCTTAAGTTCTTCCTGAATAATATTAGATGTAATGACAACTCCAGATTGCCTCATAACTCCTATTATTTGTTGTAGTTCTTTTTTAGTTTGATTGTTTAATTTAGTTGAATTGTTACTTTCGGTAGTTTGGCTTTTGGGTTCTGCTTTTTTTATTGCTAGTTTTTTTACAATAATCTCTTTAATGCCAAAGATGGAGGCGATACAAGAGCTTTAATAGCCTTTGTTGAAAAATTTCATTATGTGATTATTTCATGTCTCTATCTAAGTCTTCAAGAGCTCTGGGGATTTGCGAGTTAATGCGAGTTTCTGGTTTTCCGTAATTCTATTATTGATATAATTCTCTATCCCATTTCTCAAGTCATATTGATAAAAAAATTATGGAGTCATTGTGTTTACCTGAAGGGATTATTATAAATCATGTTGCGCTGAGTGTCCGCCATCTTGTAGAATTCCATTGCCAATACAATCAAGATATTCAAGAGCCATTACAGCAAGGTTACTAATAGCTGATGATCCTATCATGGTGACGAGTCCGGATTGATGCTTAACAGCTTGTACAACCATTGATTTGGGGTCGATGAGTTATCTGCTATCTTTAATCATTAGCTTGATGGTATACTTAGCAAAATTGTTCCTTGTTCATTATTAGGGAGTTCATGGAATGGGTGGACAGAATCACGAGTTCGGGGTGATCGAGGCGACAACATATCAACTGGGTAATGTTAAAAGCAGTCTCATCATTGAGAATTTATTGATTTGTCTTCTTATGTTAGTCCACAAAGCCTTGAAGGTTAACATCTTAATCAAATTGCTAATCCATTAGGTATTAGTTCTATTATCTATGAATCATTGAGCTTTATTAGTATTCCTACATTGGTTCTGGTTGGGAGTGGAAGTTTTTCATCTAAGTTCTAAAGAAATTCCTCTTAATTTGATAGGAATTCTCTAAAGGGAAATCCTTTTAAAAGGAATTTTATTCTAAATGGGATGAAATATCAGAAAAATAGCACCCATCGCCACAAATCAAATAGATTCATGAGTCATTTTTATTAATTATCAAGCCAATTAAATCAAAGTTTTATTCAGAAGAATATATGAACTAATAGCGTATTAATTTGTTATTCTTGCAAACTAAGTTGCAAAGCAAGAAATATTTATATATCTTTTTGTCGTCCTAAGACTGCCTGGTACACTTGCCAAATCTCTCGTCCACAAATTCCTATTTCTTGAGTGAGATACTCAAGGGTGATAAGAACGTAAGTTTGCTTTGAGATTCTAACCCTGATAATTCTTGCAGTTCATCTCAAGGAATTCCGTCAAAGTTTCTGCTATTCCATAGCTGGAAGGCCTCACTATAGTTGATCTCCTAAATCCAGCACAATAGCATGAGTAAGTGATGAGCTATTTGCCCTCTCCGCGTGACTGGAAGAAAATAGACAAACAATGGAGAGGAGACATCCTATACTAAATCATTCCGGAATTGCTGCAAGAAATGATTAATTAGGCTAGGTAAAAGCAGTTTTCAAGAAAAGTAGAGAAGCGGTCTTTAGATGTATCACTTCGCCCTGAATTCGCAGAAGCATTCAATTAGTGTATGATGATTTCCTGTAAGTTTAGGAATTTGTTTTTTCTCATTATAGCTGCAAAAGGCCGGCCGTTTCTCTATTAAAGCCAAATTCGAAGCGGCGTCGCACTCGTCAAGAATCAGTCAAAATAAGATAAAAATCTGAAATATTTATATTCTTAAAATACATAGAAATTATAAATAAATCATTCTCCAAACATAATTATAATTATTAATTAGAAATTTATTTGATTTTTATATTATTATATTAAATATGAGCTCAAGTGATAAATATTTTATTTTTACTACTTGAGCCCATTTTTTATATAATTAAAATATATATATTTAAATCTGTAAAATATTTATTTTATTTTTTATTTAAAATGTAATTACTTTTTTATCAAAATTAAATGAGATTTATTCATAGTTTTATATTTTAAGCAAATAGTTTGAATTATAAATTAAAATTGTTTATTTTTTAAGAAATAATACATATTATTGATTGTTGAAATTTAATTAAAATTACTCATGTTAGTAAATAGGAATAAATTAAACTTAATTTTAATCAAAAGTAAACTTCATTTCAGTTTCCTATAATTAATTAATGTACTTATAGATATAAATTAAAAATTCTAATATATTCAATTGGCTTAAGTTGCAAAAATAAATATGTTTAAATTCATAAATTCATACTAAAATAAAATTCTTTCATAAATTACAAATATTTCTAACATAAAATGTTAAAAACGTTTAAAGTTAGTATATTATATATTTCTTTGTATTTAAGGATTTCTTTATTGACGATTTTTATAATATTTTGACTAAATGTGAAGAGACTAAGGAAGAAGAGTAGCACTTGAGAGCTGACAGGAAGGATTTCTTTCTTCAAGTGAAACGCTAGAAAACTGAATTGCAGCAATTATAGCCTTAAAGAGCTTAGATGAGAAGCTTAACAGTCATGAGCGATAATTTTGGTCAAGGATTCAATCAAGAGAATCATCCCCTACAAAGCTTATTTAATATCTATTTTAATTTAAAAAAGTAGCTTACCTTAATAGAATTCTTTGAGTTATGCTTGAATTCATAGCATTCTGTCTCTTTTCATTTCAAGATATATTTTTGAACTTTCTTATAAAATGATTACCTTATTCTACATATTTTAAAGTAATATAGCACTTGTCTAAACTTTACCCATTTTTCTGCTTAAGCCTGAATGTGTAATCCTCAATGATCAATGTTATTTGGTTTACTACATTATCTTAAGGAGAGTTAAAGAATAATACGAAAGTTATAATTCAGTGGATGTTGAATAGACATGCAGCTAATTAGAGGAGTCAAAACCCCAAAACCCCTGAAGTTGTTTGATTGAGTTTTTGATTGATAAAAGTAGACTATTAGTGCATACTTTATTAGGGTTTTAATAGGGTTTATGTAGGGGTTTAATGTTTAAATATTAGTATTTTAAGTGAGTATAACAAGCGAGTTTTTTAAAATATTTCACACAAACATACGCTTAGAGTCATGTGGCAGTTCTCTGAAGTTTATCTTTCTAAGTTGATGTTTGATTGTTTCTATTGTTTGTTAATTCTCTTAGCTTGGCTTGATAATAGTTGAGTATGCAAGTTCTCTGAGACCTCCATTTATTTTATTTTTATCGAGATCTTGTTTGATTCTCTGCTTAGAATCTCTCTCACCCCTGCAGCTAAAGTAATCGTTTCTTGGCATGTCACTCTCATTATTATTACTGCTAGAGCCCAGATATCCCATTCAAAACCCCCAAAACCCTTTCAGTAGTTTGATTGAGTTGATTGATAAAAGTAGACTATTAGTGCATACTTTATAAGGGTTTTAATAGGGTTTATGTAGGGGTTTAATGTTTAAATATTAGTAATTTAAGTAGTATATGCGAGGTTTGGGGTCTGTTTATGACAGTGAGTATATAGACTTATTGTTTAAGTTGCGATATGGATGTGATGAATATAGTGAATAACTCAAAGCCTGTTCTGAATTATACATCTATTGCAAGACTGCTCCATAAATCTCCAGCAACTGTGAGGTCTCATTGTCTTTTAGCATTGGATTTAAAGAGACAGCAGCTTAATTCTAAGCCTAAAAGACCTCTAAAATTTTAGCAGCATCATATCGATTATCTAATTAATGATAAGACTCTTAAATACTGTGCTCACTTCTCTCTGGCCTAGAGAGCTGTGATGTTTCAATTGCCAATTTCCTGAGCTTCATTTCTCTGCTTAATCTATAGCGAACATATTAAAAAGAACGGAATATCTTACAAGACAGTCAATCGCATTAAGAGAGTGATTGACTTTAATGTTCCATTTTATAAGACTAATTTAAATTATATATTCGATTAAATGCAGAGGTCATAAGAGCATAATATAAATTTCATACACGTTGATGAAGCTGTATTTACATTCAATACCTTTATATCAAGGTCTTGGTACAAGAGGTATAGTGATATAGAAGTATGACTAAAAGGTTAAGATATAAACTCATGCAATCCTTGGTGGAATCAGTGAAGATAGTGGCCTATAGACTTATGTTATCCACCCTCGCTCTATAAAGACTGAATAATATATTAAGTTCTTACAATAACTCAGAGACAAATACGCTGACTAAGGGATTATTCTATTCGATGATAACTTGTCAGTTCATAAAACTAAAGACTCAAGGAAGGAATATGAAAGGCTAAACATAACACCTGTATTTAATGTTCCTTACAGCCCTTAGTTCAATTGAATTGAATTATATTGGGGGTTATTGAAAGGTCATTATAAGAAATTGCTGCTCTACCATCTGATGCATGATATTTAAAGATAGATACAGTGGATTTTATTAAGAGTGGTGCTAAGAGAGTCAGCGATGATAAAGCTAAAGTATGCGCAAGAGAAGGGAGATTTTGTGTTTATAAATAAGTTTTAGATTTAA